>WNNJ02000054.1:0-96943 GCA_012934845.2 Pomphorhynchus laevis
TACCGAGAATAGGGAGCGACGGTGTAGACGTTTAATACACTTCACAGACGATATATTACAATCACGAAACTTACCGAGAATAGGGAGCGACGGTGTAGACGTTTAATACACTTCCGAAACAAAACTAAGGTGAACAGTGACAACATCGTAAACCTATCTGATGAAACCATAACTGATGCGCATAAGTCCATTCTATCTCTTGGTTTATAGTGCGTGCCAACGCCATGTCAATTCAATCGTAAGGAACTTATGGGCAATTTGAGATCGACCTCCTACCAGATGTTTAAGACTATCAAAGATGAGAACATGAAGACAGTTCTGCAAAAACGAGTGCTTAACAATAAGGTGATTCAAGATTACATAACTATGCAACCGAATATAAAAACGAATAACAATTTGAGTAAATCAGAAATGGAATCACTACGCGAATTACAAGGAATGAACCATCTAATTTTCCAACAATCCGACAAAAGAGGTAAAATAGTTATATGGCCAAAGAACGATTACCTGGCAGAGGGACTCAGACAACTGAAAACGGACGCTTACGAACAAATTACATCCGCAGATCACGCAAGTGTTTGGGAAGAAGTTGAGTCGACAATTCGAAAATACTTCTCACAGTCAGCATTGTCGAGTATACTCGTTCAAGATCCACGACCCGGATACTTATACCTTTTGCCCAAAATTCATAAAAATGTGACACCTTGTCCAGGACGACCCATTATCAGTAATATCGGAACATCAACTGAGAAACTTGCGAAACACCTACATAGGGAGCTGCTTCCAATTCTGAAGTCCCGGACATCATACATCGAAAGCACCGATGACTTTATTCGAAAGTTCGAAGCGCTCAAATCCAATATCGCAGGTGATGCATTCATTGTTACCCTCGATGTAGAGTCTCTCTACACGTCGCTGGATATAGAATCAGGGGTAAATCGGATTGCCAATTGGCTTCGGGGTGATGGCCGAAGTGATAAGGAAGTATTAGGACTGTCTGAGTTGCTGAAGCTGGTTCTCCAATCAAATACCTTTACCTTTGATGGGCGGTTGTACAGACAGAAAATCGGCACGGCGATAGGTAGCCCGATTGAACCTGTATTTGCAAGTCTATGTGTATCTACCATTGAAGAGGAATATATATCCGCATCGCCGAATAAACCAACTGTCTGGTGGCGTTATATTGACGACGTTTTTGCGATTTAGGAACATGATAAATCCGAACTAGAATCTTTTGTTAACGGCCTTAATGAATACAGTGAACTACGCTTTACCCATGAAGTTAGTAATGTCGCGACTTTCCTTGATACTGAGGTACTGAAGAACGGAGATGATTTGATAACAACAGTACACATGAAGTTTCTGGGAATACGCTCGATCATGCACGCGCGAAGCTGTGCCCCCAAACACGTGAAACGGGCAATAGTCAGAAACGAATTTATGCGCATCCGTAAAATCTGTACGAGGACTGACGACTACGTGCTTAATGCGAACGCCCTTATATCGGAAATGAGTAAAAGGGAGTATCGACAGAATATTCTTACTAAGCAAAAGCAGATTGTTCTTAAGTTGAACAGAAACGACTTTCTAACGAAAACTCCGAAACCTGCGGGTGATTGCCAATATAACACATTTGTCTACCACCCTTAGCTTGACAAGTTGCAACGCGACTTTGTAGCTGCGATTAACACCGTGGATGCCGACTGTCGATCAATGATTCAACAGCCACGTATCGCTTTTCGCAGTAAGAACACGATTGGTAGCCTTATAAAGAAACCTGGGACAAAATTAGGGACTGCCGCAGCAGGCCATGTGGGGATAAGCGCTGTAAATGTTGCAACGAAATGAATGACACTGATACGTTTTGCAGCACAATTACAAAAGCTAAATATCATATTCGCGGTGTGAATAGCTGCAAAAGCAAGGGCGTTGTTTACATCGCAAAGTGTGAAGCCTGTTCGTATATGTACGTGGGTGAAACTGGTGATCAGATGAATATTCGCGCCCTCACAAAACGATGCGATATATCACATAATAGGCCTAAGAATGATGGGGCAGCGAGGCATTGTATTGAGAACCCTAAACATCAGATGCGTACAACGATATTAGAAGTCAACATTTTGGATACAGCGAAACGTAAAGAGCGGGAGTTATATTGGATTGGGCAGTTGGTGACAGATCGTCACTTAAACAGTGGGCACATCTACCACCTGCCATAATATAGGTGGTAGATCTGTGCACATCGACCACTGTTTTGCCTTGCTTTCTGAATATAATTTTCATTATGAATTTATTATGAATTGATAACTTGTTTTTTTATGAATTGTAGATATTGCGTGGAACTTCCACTGAAGAAGGGCTGTGCCCGAAAGCTATGGAAATTTAAATAATATACACTGCTTTTTGCTTTAATTGTGCTAGTTTTAACTAAACAACCAACAATATATATATATATATATATATATATATATATATATATATATATATATATATAGTTTACAAATTGTCAGTGTTATTAACACCGATAATTGGTAAACTGAAGAAGGGGAAATCCCGAAAGCTATTTTTGCTAATAACAAATTAAATTTTCGTTTGCTCGATTTGAAAATCTATTAATATTTTGAAAGAATTGTCATCACGACAATCTCGAGCAACGCCGATTTGACTAATCCTTATATATGGAGAAAGACAAGAGACATGGTGACTGAAAGTCGTGAATGAAAGTCCAGTTAAACAAACAATACCATTTTGTATATATATTCAAAACGTATTCATATTTCGTATATATTTTGGTCATAGCGTAATCTAACCGGAAGTAGCTTATAAATTGATTTTAATTTATACTTAATATAAATATAAACAACGTTGTATATATTTATATATTGTTTGTATGACGACAGCTACCCAAGATCCTCTTTGAACTCATTTATATAGATTGAAGTAAAATCACGATCGATAAAAAGCCGACTGCTGTAACGAAATACTTTCATTTAACATTTTGCATATTTAAATGAAATTATTTCATTTAGACAGTCAGTCAACATTAAAAAACTGAAACGTGAAACGTATGCAGTGGATCAGTAGCTGATGAGGTCCATTAATTCTAAAAGTGTAGCGTACTGATGTTGATTGAATCAACGTACAAATAACCATCAAACTTTCAACAGTTGTAAAAATATTAGAAAGCCAATAAGCATATCTTTTTAAAATATATATAAATAACGATAGTTCAAACCTTAATAGCTTGACCGAGTTTTGCATCGGCTACCAACAATTGCTCCTGTATGTCACTAGCGACGAGTTTTTTAAGCAACTTTTTAAGCGGTTTTGACACTTTTCCTTCTAAAGCTGAATTGGCTGCGGCGAGTGCAGCAGTTGTATCCCCAAACTGCACAAATGTTTTAAGCTTCACCCTATTTAAAGAAAAAAATATCAGTAAGTCGAAACTTCATTTTTTAATTTCTTCATTTGAAATAATTTTCCGATGACAATTAAATAAATTGAAACATTAAAATTTAAAAAATTGATAAATACGTGACACCGCATTATTTTAAAGACGGATAGTGTTTAGAAAAAATTGTTGTGCCTCGTATTTTTGGTTCCGTGTATCAGAACAGCTGCGGTGCAAAATGTATATATGATACTAATTAACGGTATTTACATGATAATACATCGTAAGGCATACCAACAAGTCGAAGTATAAAGTGTCATTAAGGATGTCAATATCAGTTTTTTAAATTTTGAATTAACTTTTGTGAGTTGCAATCTACCTTGTAACATTTAATAAAATGCTTTAAAAATTTAAAAGAACAAATGAAAAACCTAAAGAAAATCCGATTTATTTAATTATAAAAAATGTAACTGCATTTTTCTTCAGAAAAAAATACACTTTTTGAAAAGAGTTGTTCGTTGAAATTATAAGAATGTTGATTAAAGTCCGATAGTAAAGATTCTAAATATTTAATTTTAATATTTGACATCATTACTTGAATGGCAATAAAGTTGAATTGTTTATAGGGGCTCGGTACAACATACTTAAACGCGATGCCCTATTTATTGTCAATGCGACAATCCAACTTTCCTGACAAACTACCTTACATGACCTAATGAAGGTCACGCTTAAATTTTGCACGAATTCTATAGTGATATTCTAGCAGTAAGTGTGCAATTTTGTTTGCAGACCGAACCTACACTAAATCCCACATAAGAGCATTGTATTCGAAAGAACAACAACTACTGATTCTTACGCCATTATGGATATTTAGTGCTGTGGAATCTATGAAAGTCGTTTATAGCGAGCTTTATTCGGTACATGTATGCTCGGTGTTTCGATTCGACCAACCTTACAAGATCAACTTCATTCGCTTAAGAGTACCACGAGAAGTAAAAGTTCGAAATATAAGAAACAAGTGTCGTTGGTGGGGAAAGATAGTTTTGGTCCAGTTGATTTTTCGACTTTTAATGAAACAAGAAAGTCGGCTGCCGCTGTGATTAAAAGAATAGCCCACAAACTTGCGAAAAAAGATCTGCCGTATGTTATTGAAGTGTCAAAACAACAAGCAAGGGTTTAAATGTAACTTGCTCGATGCATATCAATGTGCATTTGAAGCACTCGTTTTGCTTAACATCGTCCAAAGAATAAATAATAGTAAACTAAGCTTTGAAATACGAACTGAAAACACGAATCAATTCGTTTTTGTTTAAAAAAAGAATACTATTTAAAAATTTAGTTACAAAGCGTTAACCAACGACTGTTTAGCCCGTTCATATGAAAATGTCAATCCAAGGCACAAGGTCATTTTCATATTTAATTGTTAAAGCGTATTTGGTCGTTTATTTGCACAATATTATCTTGAAGCGAATTCCAATTCCAATGAAGTTACTCCTCGTAGAGAAAGAAGATAGTTTTTTGATAATTTGCCACATGATTTATTTCCTAAAGTAAATAAGTGGTCACAATGTTCCCGGCACTTGTTGAAGAGGGTATCGTTGCTATCAAATTTTAAAAAATTCGACAGCGAATGCAAACATGGTTATCATGAGAATTCAATCGGTATATGTAATTGTGAAAAGAACGAGTTGATTTTACAGCATTTTTTAAGTAAACAGGACAAAGACTGCAAACTTATAATCGAACAAAAATTAGTACAAAGGTGGTAGTTTCCTCACATGTATCACGTTGAGACATACCTACAAAATTTGATTTAAGGGAATAGTAATCAACTACAAAACAGATGTTCAGACTAATGTCAAACGAATTTTAAATAACTCCAATCTGTCAGTAGCAAAATCTAATTTTACAGAAGTAAATTCAATTTTGCATTGTTAATACACACGTTCATTATTCGTTTAAATAGATTAAAATGGTACAACAAATTTGTAAAGGCTAGTAGTACACAATTAATTTTTTTAATTAATTTTCAGTACTAATTTAAATAAACTAAGCATCGACTACAATGAACAAATTATGCGGGCTAGCAAACAAATTTTCTTTCTAGGTGGAAAAAACTACAATCAGTGAAATAATAGTAAAGATATCATTTAAAAACGGAATCAAGACTTACAGTGAAGCGGCAGATTCATGAGATTCTTCTGTGTCGGCAAGCAAATCTTCATGTATACTAAAACGGCTTTCCTCGAGGACCTTGTAAAAAGTTTGTCAATTTTTTTATACTACGACTTAACGGCGTACCTTGAATAATGCATATCCAACTGCGGTTTCGAAAAGGACAAGCATCTAGAATAAAAAAAGAAAACAGTCCTTTACACAAGAATGTTAAAAATTCATTTGGGCATGAAATTAAATTCAGTTTACGTTAAACTGTAAGAAACAAATATTTATTAAATGCAATTTAGTTTTGTAGATAACAAACGCTAAAATTATTAAAGCACTAAGCAGTATATTAAAAAAATATTCGAAATGTTCCTAATGCTACACTTCCGTTTCGAAAACTCTTTTATTATTCTAAAATAAACTTAGTATTTGTAATAATAAAATTTAAATTGAATATTGAAAATTAAGAATATATAATTGGCTTTACAAAATAAAAATTAATCTTTTGATCATTTTTATGCAATTTTGTCAAAATAATTAATTATTTATATGAACAGTGAAGTTTTCTGTTAACTGTTATTGCAAACGGTTTGCATTTATGCTCAAAGTTATTATTAAAACTTCTTGCTAGAAATAGGAAGTTGATGTCCGCTGGTGATGATGGTAAGGTTGTTTATAATGATTTCAAATAAGCATTAGAAGAACCGCACATAAATAGCAAATCGTACATAACTTCAGCTTACAATGCTCACTGAAGAATGCCAGCATCAGGCCAATTATGTGGTTCAGACGATAGAAGCGTGATTAGTACAGGTATGCATCATGTGGTTTTCATATCTGCTAATTTCAATTGAGATCATGTAGGCTAGTCCAGATATTAAAATGTCAATACTATATGTGCTTGATAGTATAATCAAAAATTTGAATGAAACTGATTATCTTTTACTGTTTGATGTAAATATTGTAAAACTGTTTGTACAAACATTTGAACAGGTAAATCTTATTAGGTTTGTTAAATTTATATTTTATCATACAGTTTTATATAGAAGGGAATATTTACATGTACATTAAATATCGATTGAAATTTAAAAATTAAGCGAAAATTGTTTATGGATGGAAATAAATAATATACTTTGTCATAGAAAAAGATACTCGATTATAAATACTGAAAATATCAATTATATCCACATATATCCGTTTTATTATCGCGGCTATATCTACTTATTGTTTAATATTTTGTCGAATGAGTTTGAAAAGATAGAAAGGACAACGCGTTTATGCCTTACACTTTTTTCGGTAATATTTATTTTGATAGCAAATTATGCATTTACAAGTAGAATTCAAAAATTCAGAATTCAAAATTAAGTCTAGTAGTCTATAACTATTGTCAGGCTAGTCCTCGAGACACTTGATATGGTTCAAATTATGAAATAAACTGTTAATGAACTCAATGAAGCCATTTTACCGTAATAAAATTATATATACCAATCAGTAAGGTTTAGTAATAGGTTCTGTGATGTGGGAATTTAGAAATCCACCTTAAACAATTTGCCCTATTATAATAGTTTTTTAATTTATACAGAGGGTATTTCATAAGATACTTTGCTGTTGCGAAATAATAGTATACTAAATAGTAGAACTTACATGAGCAGTAAATTGACAATTTTCTAAGCTAAATAATAGACTACTGATATGGTGAATGATAAATGCAAAATGATGAATTAAAGATTTAAAACCTATGATTTACTTAATAACTATACCGCAACATTATATCTAAAATTTCGTATGTCAACTTGAGTTGAAACACTTTAACAATACCTTAAATTTAGCGATATGGTAATAAGGATTTTAGTTTGACGTTTTGGTTCTTGAGATCGCACTTTGAGGTACTTAATGTTCGAACAAAGACTTTCAGATATCTGTCACTGTATAATCAATCCATAACCGTTAAATATGTATATAATTGTAAATAAAGAACTGTTTAGATGCATGGGCATGATGGGTTACAAGAACGTATATGGATGACAAATACAACAGTTCTGAGATAATCTACAAATGAATAAGGCTGATCTCAGTTCGGTACTGTTGTGAAAACACTGAAATACTGAAACTATGTAGTCCTGATACGACATTATTTTTCTGCTAATTTTCAAGCAAGTTTAATGATTTTTTCTTTTTCTTATAATGTAAAATTATAAGAAAAATTTCTTTTTCTATCTATAATGTAAAACAAAAATATTTAATAGCTTAAACACACATTCCAGATTATTCCTGTCAGTTCCAGATTATTCCTGTCAGTTCCAGATTATTCCTGTCAGTTCCAGATTATTCCTGTCAGTTCCAGATTATTCCTGTCAGTTCCAGATTATTCCTGTCAGTTCCAGATTATTCCTGTCAGTTCCGCTCGCTACGCTCGCGGATTGAGCTCAATCTATCGATAAAAGGTCATGCCTAAAAAAGCGCGATCTCAGATCCCTGTTCCTGATCAACAATCTTCCACATCAGAATGCAATGATGGTTATACCAGCTTTGAAGTTGGATGCGATTCCAAAGATTGCGATGTATGGACACTTGTTCGTGTTAAAATATCCGACCACTCAGTGTATAAACTTAAACATTTCACTTGCGGTTTTTGTACATCAGTACGACTACTACAGTTATCCTGCTCATCTACTCCTGTATCACACACTACCACTCAGACCAATGCTGTTTTAGATGTTTCCCTCGCATCAACACCTGACTTCGCATCATATAATCCCATTATTGAACCTACTCTCTCACACACTCCTCGTTCAACTACGTACCAAACTTCCATTAATCTTTCTCATTCTAACAATGCTAACGGCAAAGCTTTTCATCTCGTACCTCCTCTTTCCTATTCCTCCCCCAATCTAAATAAATCTCAAACTTCTTTATTCTCCTCACGAACTCCTTACTCGACCCCCCCTGTATCACCTCTCAATAATTTACACCCTTCCATCAAAATCATTTCCAGTAACATTTCCGATCAACTAATTCAACACTCCATTCCTGTCACTCATGCCCCAACCTATTTTAATTCTCCTTACTCTACCTCCCACGTAACACTTCCCAATAAGTTACATCCTTCATTTAAAATCATATCCAGTCACATCTCTGATCAACCGATTCAACACCCCGCTCCTGTCACACTTGCTCCAACCAATATTAATTCTTTATCAAGCACCCCTGTCATTTCCACTTCTATCTGCTCATCTACCTCGACTCCAACCAGCTCTGTCCGTCCACCACTTCCACGAAATCGTTTTCCTTCGCGCGATCGCTGTATAATCATATCAAACTTAAAGCTTTCCGAATCTGCTTCTCCACAATCTCGCCTCGATGATGATGTATCTGCTTTCAGGTCTATCCTAGCAACCATTCTTCCTGATGATAACCCATCACTCTTCAATAATATCGCTCCTGTATCCTTTATTCGTTTAAACAAATCCACTAAATCAAATCATCTCAGTCCTCCACTCTTAAAAATCGTTTTCCGACATAGTTCACATGCCTCTTCGGTACTCTCCCAACGTTTTAAACTTCTTACCACTTCATCTACTTGCCGTATCTTTCCTGACCGCTCCCCTTCTGATATTGCCCAGCTCAATTTAGCTCGCATTGAAAAACATCGACGTGAAACAAACGGCGAGTCATCCTTATCTATACGTAAAATCAACGGAAATTTTCACGTTCTTCACACAAGGCCAAAAATTCGATGGCGTCCCATCTCTCCCCCTTGTCTTCTTCGCTAGTCGATCTCGCTCCTAAGCATACTTTTCGTCTTAGTCTATTCAATACTCGCTCCATTCTTCATAAAGCTGATATGCTTCTCGATATCTTCGATCAATTATCTATCGATATTCTCTGCATTACCGAATCCTGGCACACTGACTCCAACGATCTTGCTATTCGTCGTCTATGTCGCTCTGGTTGTTCTCTAGTTGAATCAGCTCGTCAAATTACATCTCATACATCTACTGCGTCTAACCATGGCGGTATTGTTGCCATTGCTCGTCACCCAATGTCTTTACGTAAAATTAACGTTAACATCCGTTACACCTCGTTCGAATTACTCATATGCAGATTATCAACGCCTTTCCCTCTGGAACTTGTGATTGTATACCGTCCAGGTTCAGTTGCCCCATCACGTATCTTCTTTAACGACCTTGCAGATCTAATGTCTCACTGTTCATTGTCTTATACTCCTTCTTTTGTTCTCGGTGACTTTAACATTCGTCTTGATCGCCCGTCTGACTCTGACTCTATCACTTTAACTAATCTTTTTTCTGATTTTAACTATAAATTACTTTCAACAAGCCCAACTCATATTCTCGGCGGTGCTCTCGACATCATTGCTGTTCCTAACTGCTTCAATGACTATACCTCCTTGTCAATTACTGATCCTGGTTTGTCCGATCATTTCCTTGTCACTCTTACTCTTACTCGTCCCCATCCTCCTTCTCCGCCTTTACCATTATCTACACCAAGTCGACCCTGGAAGCTTCTCGATATCCCTATTCTCTGCACAGCCTTACTCAATTCTTCACTCTTTTCACTTCCTCTTAACTATCTCTCTCCCGATGATCTCTGCATTCTGTTTGATTCTGAACTTACGTCGATCCTCAATAACCTTCTACCTAGTCGACTTCGACGTTCCCAGCGCTTGCGCCATGCTCCCTGGTTCGATTCTGACTGTAGTCTTTCTAAGCGTCGACTCCGTCACTCTTTTCGTATGTATAAACGCTTTCTTAAACGTTCACCCAACTCACTCCCTCCAAATCTTCGTGATTCCTACTTTTCTCAACGCCGTTCACATCTCATTCTTATACGTACTAAACGTACTCTCTTTTGGCGAAATCAACTTGAGTCATCTTCCAACTCGAAATCTCATTGGAAAATCTTAAACTCAATTCTTTCACGATCATCTACCCCTTGTAATATAAATCCTGATGAATTTTCTTCTTATCTACAAACTAAGCTATCTAATTTACTTTCCCTACTACCCATAGCCCCCTTGTACCCACTCTTATCTTTAAATACTTCCCTCCCAGAACTATTCCACCTTCTTCCCGTTTCGTCTGATGAAGTTTCTTCGGTTCTGCTGTCATTACCTAATAAAACCTCTCCTTCTGACCCAATTCCCACTCACTTACTTAAAAATATCTGCACTTTTATCTTACCCTTCCTAACCACATTGTTCAACTCGTCCATCCGTAGCTGTACATTTCCTTCCATCTGGAAATGCGCCACTGTTCGTCCTATCATCAAAAAGCAATCTCTCGACTCTTCACTACCATCTTCGTACCGTCCAATCTCACTTCTCCCAACCCTCTCTAAACTCCTTGAGCGTCTCGTTCTTAAGCAAGTTAATACATATCTCTATTCCTCTAACTTATTTCCTCTCTTCCAAGCCGCTTTTCGCTCTAATTACTCTACCGAAATTGCATGTCTTAAAGTTTATAACGACTTACTCATATCGCGCGATCATAAATTATGTAGTGTCATAGTTTCTCTTGATCTATCGTCTGCTTTTGACATCGTCGATCACTCGATTCTTCTCCATCGCCTTCGTCATGATTATGGCTTCTCTTTACCCACTGTATCATGGTTTTCTTCATATCTATCAAACCGTACATTTCGCGTATATTCTAACTCTTCTCTCTCCCATCCTTCGTCCATTCCGTCCGGTGTTCCGCAAGGCTCCGTATTAGGCCCTATACTTTTCTCTCTTCTTCTTGGTGATTTGTCTTCGATTTCTCATAAATTTAACTTCCATGTTATGCAATATGCTGATGACATTCTCATCTATGCTCATGCACCTGTTTATCGTATTCGCGATCTTAGTGTTTCTGCTTCCGACTGTCTTGTCTCAATTTCCAATCATCTTTCTTCCCTTCGCCTTTCTCTGAATCCTGATAAATCCAAAATTATGTGGATCCTACCTCGACGCCTCGGCTTCGAACCTCCCTCCGTATCATTAAATTCTACAATTCTTCCTATCGTTGATAATCTCGTTTTCCTAGGCTTCCATTTTGACAACCGACTTTCACTTAAACCTTTCGTTAGAGATAAAGTACGCTCATCTACCTTGATACTCCGCAACCTCCGTCAAGTTCGTAGATTGATCGATTTCCCTTCTTGTATGACTCTCATATCATCTCTCCTTTTTTCTAGACTCGATTATTGTCTTAGTCTATTTTCCAACTCACCTAAATCCACTCTTCTTCCCCTACAACGCATCGTCAACGCAGCTGTCCGAATTCTCCTCCGTCTTCGTCGTTTTGATCACACATCCTACCATCTTGCTTCTCTCGATTTGCCTACAATTTATTGTCGTGTTCAAATTCGTCTTCTTATCGTTGCTTTCCGCCTTGTAACTTTTCATACCCCTTCATTTCTCAACCTTCCTTTTCTTGATAATTCCCGTCCTGTTTACTGTTCCTTGCGTTCCTGTAATTCCCTTCTTTTACATGTCCCAAACTACTCTACCTCCTTTGGACTCCGCTCCTTCCTGGTGGCTGCTCCTCTATCGTGGAATCATCTGCCCATTCATATACGCCAATCAACTTCCCTGCAGTGCTTCAAACGACAAATCCGATCCCATCTGAACAATTTAACTGCTTGACTTTCTCATTTTTGTTTGTGGACTTGTAATCGTACAGCTTGTACGCATTTGCCACATTAAATAAATTTGTATTATTATTAAAATTATGCACCAAAATATACAAATATTAAATTTAAAGTATACAAATCAACAAAATATTATTAAACATTTATTTAAACTATTAAGCGAGACATTTTAATGGATCATAAACAATATGTTTAACTATCAGTTCCTCTTGATTACCTCGAATCCTAATTCTGACACATCGTCTGTTATTTATTAGTCATATCATAAAAATGATTTTTATTTTAAATTTAATTTTTTATGTTAATTTGATATAAAAATAAATTGTATCAAATCTTATATAATTATTTATTATTTATCTTTATTTTTATTTATACATCGTATAAAATACGTAGACTCAGTTATCTGATTAGTGGGTAATGGTGATAATAAATTATATAACCATTACACCATCGTTAAAAATACGTATAAATCACCATCGTATAAAATACGTAGACTCAGTTATCTGATATGATTAGTGGGTAATTGTGATAAATTATACCCAAATAAGTCTATAATCGGCATATATATGTACTAAAAGCAATTATAATAATAATTATTATAACAAACAGAAGCAAATGAGCTACAAGCTCGTGTGATAGCATCACTAGATATACTACTAGAGATATCAAGGCACTTTAGTGCATTCCACCCGTTAATTACCCTGGTTGCAAATCGATAGTGAACAGGAATTCTTGTAGTTGGCTTTATTAATTTCCACACATGACCACGAGTTTCTCGTTATCATTCACGGATAGTAAGCTGGAGAGACCACCAAAGCCATCGAAAACAATTTTGACTGCAGTTGATAAATCAATGGCCGATCTGCGATATTTCAATGTGCCGACACGTAGAGATGTCAAACGTTCAGCATATCTCAAATTGGAGAAATTCGGAATCATTCGTGACCCTTTATGTAACAAGTTCTCAATGTCACGGGATTCCGTTAAAGTCTGTGGATAAGTTACAGGTAAACCGTATTCAAGGATGGGAAGAATAATACACGTTAAAAAAGTCTTTGTTATTAAAACTCTTACATTTGAGATAAAATAACATACATTTAGAATCGCGTTACAACGATTTTAACGATTTTTACAACGATTAATACGAATTTCAACAATTGCAATAATTTCGATACTTTTAATACACGACTAATATGGGCAAAAAGAAGCGTGTGCAGTCATCAGTCGAAGTCTTGAACTACGAATCAAATCAAGTACAGTGTTCCAAACCAGGATGTGATATTTGGACATCAGTAACCGGTACAACTAATAAACTTATCGATCTCAAGATGAAAACATTCCTATGCGGCTACTGTGCGTCAGCTGAACTGGACTCACTTCGTGCCTTGAATCAAAAAACTCAAAACAGCCAAGCCTGCACACATAAAAATTATTCCAATAAAGATACACCTATCTCGCTAATACAACATAATGACGGTAATGATACTAGGCAGCAATCAACTATAAGCATTGATGACAATGATATTTTATTGTCTAACATTTTTGAGTCGTCGGCGGTAATTAATCAGTGTAAATTGAATGATATGGGAAAGTGTGCAGAAGATAAAACCGACGAGGGAAATTATGTAGAAGAAATTCTACCGAGGACACCTAAAGATAACCAGCTTTTACAATTTCCGGTGGATGTTTCAGCATCAGTTGTCAAGTCGGTATCAATAGGACTCTAACCAGAGTCCAGTGCTCAAAGTGGGGATGACATCATATCTAGGTCATTTATAGAGAGCAACGAGCGAAATTGTAAAGATGATAGTACTAATAGTCGATACACCTCCCTAGACAAACCCGTTAAAGTGAACTATCGTAATACAAATGTCCATTTAGATGGGTCCCGAAAGCGACCGTTGATTCCACGAGATAGAGCTATAATAATGGCCAATATTGTTGAGTCGTCAGCAATAAACAATCAACATAGGTTGAATGATGACCTCGATAAAGTTAGGTCCATATTGGGACGTGTATTATCTGATTGTGATTCGCAATTTATAACATCTTTGAAAGTAGTCTCCCTCTTTCGCATAGGCAAATCTGATGATACAAATGCGAAACCTCGCTTATTAAAAATAGTATTCAGTCAGTGACAAAGAGTACTATAATGTTTTATTAAGAAAATCTTATAGACTTAGTGGTACTAATATTAGATTACTTAGAGACTTAGACCCGTCAGATAGAGAAAAGTTAAAGCTGGCTAAGATTGAACTTCATAAAAGACTCAACAGTGGGGAGCGAAATCTTAGGATTCAAAATTTTCAAGTAGTGCGACGCCGCCCTCGTGTGTTTTGGACAATGTTACCCTCACACGAAAATTTTTTACATGCATTCGACTTCTCGAGCTGCGTCGCACCTATCAAAGGAATAACGAAAGTCCATATGTAACCAATATACCAGATATTTATTGTGAAAAAATTATAAATGTGTTATATTCTAATGTTCAAAGTATCCTCCCAAAAATGGTAGAGGTTTCGCTACTTCCTGAAGAAAGTAATGCTAGTATCCTGGCATTCAGTGAATCTTGGTTGAATTCTAACATTAATGACTCAGAAATTGCAATTCCCGGTTACAGCTCATACCGTTGAGATCGTGTTAATGTCAGAGGTGGCGGTGTAGTCATATACGCGCGAGATAGTATTACATCCAGTGTCCTATATCACGATAATGAGGAGATTAGTTACCAATCCCTATGGTGTCGTTTCGAAAGCCCTGATTCCTCTGTTGTCATTGGACTTGTGTACAGAAGTCCTATGGCATCCACCAAACGCCTCCGGAAAGATTTAGAACGGTTTGCCTCTTACGAAAACTTAATCTTACTTGGGGACTTTAATATGCCACGTATAGACTGGTCTACTTATTCCCGTTTAAGCGGATGTGATCGGGAATCTTCTGAACTACTCGATTTATTAAACAAGCTGAATTACTTTCAGTACGTAAATCAAGACACTCGTTTCAGAGGCTCTTCTAGAAGTCTATTAGATTTATGTTTGTCTAACCATGATCTACCGATAAATATTGACTACATACAAGCTATAGGGAATAGTGACCATTGCAGTATGTTAATTCGCTTTCCGTTCGTTCTGTCTTCCATAAACACTTGTCACATAGAGCTTAACGTTTTCAAGGCCGATTATAGCGCAATCGGTAGGCACCTTGATCGCGTTGTTTGGCTTGACCCATTTGTGGTCGGATTGGAATGTGCATGGACGTTTTTTCGAGATACTCTTGCTTCACTTCTAGACAGATATGCGCCTGTACGTGCTTCACGCTCCCGTAAATACAATAAGCCGTGGTTTGAAGTAGAGTTAGGAAATCTTCTTAAGGAGTGTAAGATCCTTTATCGTCGATATCGTCAATCTAAAGGAGAATATCAATTATATCGAAACGCAAGAAACAGATTTACGGCACTTCAAAGATCTAAGAAACTCTACTTTGAAAAATCACTCGTTCATAATATCAAGTATGAGCCAAGTTTATTTTTCAAATATTGTGCATCCAAAAATCGATCGAGATGCAAATGTTTCCGTTACGTGTGAAAAATAAAGTAGTTGTCGACGATTATATGGTCGCTAATACATTTGTAGAGACATTCTTTCCTAGAATAGATGAAACAGTTACTCTACACGGCACTTTTCATCATAATAATAAATAATCTAACTTGACGTCACATATTTCTATCGCTCATGTATATGAGCAACTTCGACGATTAAAACGGTGTCATTCTGCTGCCCCTGACGGATTGCAATCAATCCTACTTAGAGAATTAGCATCCCACATTTGCGGTCCACTACATCAAATATTCATATTTTCCTTATGCAAATCAAAGATTTCCCTCGACTGGCTAAAATCGATAGTTTGTCCTGTATATAAAAAAGGTGAGAGGTCATGCGCCAGTAATTTTAGACAAGTTAGTTTGACATGTATTTGCTGTAATGTACCAGAGCGTTTGATTTCGTTCCACATCAACAGCCATGTTTCGATAAATAACCTTTTACATCCTGCCCAACATGGATTCCGTTCGAGTAGATCAACATGTTCAAATCTTCTAATTGCTAGAGATGATTGGTCCAGTGCTTTTGATGCAGGTGTCGACACCGACTTGGTATTCGTGGACTTCTCGCGTGCTTTCGTTACAATTAATCATAATATACTTATTGCCAAACTTATAGAACTTCACTTTGATTCTGTAATTGTTAATTGGATTCGTGCGTATTTATTAGATAGAATTGCAGAGTCAAAGTGGGACTTTGTCAGATTGGACTTCTATATGTAGTGGTGTACCACAAGGATCGATTTTAGGACCAATTTTATTTAATATATATTAACGAACTCCCATCATTACTGCTGTCAAAAACGTTGTTGTACGCCGATGATCTTAAGGTCTATCGCTGTGTTGTTAATGACCTTGACCGACAAATCTTACAGTCTGATATCGATACATTGACGTATTGGTCAGCTGAGAACTGTTTAAGTATTAATGTGACAAAATGTGCATACATGCACATAGGGAATAAGTTTTCGACAACCAGCTACTCAATTAACTTACAACCAATTCCTATGGTTCGTCAATATAGAGACTTGGGCGTCGTCGTTTCGGATGATCTAGGCACTAGGAAAAATACGGAGCAAATATGTGCTTGAGCAACTCGAATTTCCGGTATGATTTCCAGATGTTTTAGTAAATTAGAAATTGAGTCATTTAAACTGTTATTCACTACTCTGTTCAAGTGTTCTTAACTATTGTTCTTCAGCATTATACCCAGTTAACAAACCGGAAGAGTTTCGTATTGAACAGGTATTGTGACGTTCTTCTAAACGGTAGCGGGCCTTCATAACCTTACTTATGAGGAACGGTTAAGTCGCCTTAATATGCCTTCGTTATCTTCACTTCGAGCACTAAATGACCTGGTTGTAGTGTGGCGGGCGATGAGCAATCCTGATAATCCCGTTAGAAGTCTATTTCGTATGCGAAATGACTCAAGATTACGTGATCATCAACTTATGTTACAACGTAAACACTGGTGTAAAAAAAGAAACATTAATTTTGCCGTGCGTGTCATTCCAGCTTGGAACAGTTTACCGACGGTAGTGGTGAAGCAAACCAGCAGACGTGGATTTGTATCCATTTTGAAGAAACTGACTAATTTTTAATTACTTTGTTGTTAGTTTCCTTTTTATATTTTAAATTGTGAAGGTGTCTATTGAGCTACGCTCGCTGACATTCTAGTAATAATAAGAGCAAAATAGTTGCTTGAACATTGATGGACTTATCCGATCAAAAGACTTGAAAAACATCCATAAAACACGATAGCCTCGATTACAAATATATCTAGTGTGGACATTAGTTTTTAAGCTACTGGTCATCATCACATCAAGATCTTTGAATTCACCCACTTGGCCTATCTGAATCGAACCTATCTGATACGATGAGTTTAGTGAAGAACCAATGGACATATGCGCACATTTAGAGGGGTTAACCCTCAAACCATTTTCCGCTGACCATTTTTCTAGACATGTCAGATCATCTTGAAGGATCTTAATATCCCTTCCGTCTCTAATACGCCGCCATATATTAACACTGTCAGCATACATTACGACATCAGAACGAATAACAGATGGGAGATCATTGATATAGACAATGAAAAGAAGTGGGGAGATAACAGCACCCTGTGGAACGCCACAATGAATAACGAATGAGGTGGACATCTGCACCTACACGTACTTTGAAAGAGCGTGAACTTAAGTAATTTGCAATCCAGGCGACATACATAGGACAAACACTAAGTGACCTCAATTTGTGAATGAGTCGATCATGCGGGACTGAATCAAAAGCATGAGAGAAATCTACAAAAAGTACATCAGATTGAACTCGTTCATCTAATGAAGACTGCCATGCGTTGGAAGAAACCAAAAGATTACTTATTGTTGATCTATTTGGTCTGAAACCGTGTTGTGAGTCAGTGAGTTTACCGTTGCTTTCCAAATCAGATGTTTTTTATTATTAGCTTTTCAAGCGACTTACACATAATACATGTCAAGGCTATTGGGCGATAATTCTTACACACTTGTCGATCTCCCAATTTATACACTGAAACTACAATGGACTCCTTCCAACGCGAAGGAATTCGAGATTTGAGAATAGAAAACTGAAACATACGGAAAAAATATGAATATATTTGAGCAACTTTATTCAAAAGAATTGAGGGAAGTCCGTCTGGACCGGCAGCGATGTTCGGCTTTAATTTACAAAAGCTTTTAAACATCTTCAGCACAAAACGACAGATTAGATAGGTCGAATGCATCTGAACCCTTTTCTGATTCAGAACTACACAATGTCCGCGAAGAGCAAAACATCGATGAGAACTTTTGGGCAAATAAGTTTGCCATGACACTTTTGCACGTGACCTCGCCTTGAGAATCATCCCTTAACGATACTAGTGGAATATTCGAGCCCCTGATTTTGCGAATGTAAGAGAATAGAGCCTTGCCATCCATAGAACTCAGCTTCTCCTCAAACTGACGACGCTTCATCCTCTTGAGAGCGGTAAATCTATTCCTAATTTGTTTGAAAGACTCATAAGATTGTTGTCCACAACGAAATGAAATCCACGCATGTTTACGTGCGCGTGAGTGATACCGGAGAAGCCCATCAAACCAAGGACAAACTTCCCTATGTGTTTTAAACTTGGGAGAATGCAATATCAGTAAGTTATAAAGTGTGCTCTCAAAAGCATACCAAGCCTCGTCTATTCCGCATTTATACGGATCTGGCCATCTAACCAGATTCAATTTGTAGATAATTGCGTCGAAATCAGCCTTCCATAAGTTCAGAGGCTTACCCTGTATGGGACTGACCAACGTTACATTGCTTGCGCATTTAAATGAAAAGGACAGTACGCAATGATCGCTAATCCCCAGTCCAGAAAGATAATCTATGTGAGTAATATCAGACTTAAACGAAGGCAAGACCACGTCTAGCTGGGCAGACGACTATCTAGTGAAACGGGTTGCCTCACGTGCATGCTGATGCAGATCACTGTTGTGTAGAACACTCAATAAAACCGAGTCCGATGCAATGTGACTGGGAGATGAAAACGAGTCCCAATCTATTGAGGGAATATTCAGATCTCCAAAGATTAGAGAACCTCCTTCCGTATCATTAAATTCTACAATTCTTCCTATCGTTGATAATATCGTTTTCCTAGGCTTTCATTTCGACAACCGACTTTCACTTAAACCTTTCGTTAGTGATAAAGTACGCTCATCTACCTTGATACTCCGGAATCTCCGTCAAGTTCGTAGATTGATCGATTTCCCTTCTTGTATGACTCTCATATCTTCTCTTCTTTTCTCAAGACTTGATTACTGTCTTAGTCTATTTTCCAACTCACCTAAATCCACTTTTCTTCCTTTACAACGCATCATCAACGCTGCCGTCCGAGTTCTTCGTCTTCGTCGTTTTGATCATACATCCCACTATCTTGTTTCTCTTGATTGGTCTACCATTTATTGTCGTGTTCAAATTCGTCTTCTTATCATTGCTTTTCGCCTTATAACTTCTCATACCCCTTCATTTCTCAACCTTCCTTTTCTCGACAATTCTCGTACTGTGTATTGTGCTCTGCGTTTCCGTAATTCCCTTCTTTTACATGCCCTAAACTACTCTACCTCCTTTGGACTCCGCTCCTTCCTGGTGGCTGCTCCTCTATCGTGGAATCAACTGCCTATTCATATCCGCCAATCAACATCTATGCCGTGCTTCAAACGCCAAATCCAATTCCATTTAAACAATTAACTAATTATCTGTGACTTTTGATGTTCTTTTTTTGTTTGTTAGTGGTCATGTAAGCGTGCATTTTGCACGCATTTGCCACGTTAAATAAATTATTGTATTATTATTACATCAATACCTAAACTACAATATAGCAATACACCCCTTCCCCTTCGACCAGATCGATCACAACGAAACAGGTTATATCCATCTATGGATAATAAGCTGTCAGGAACAAGGTCAGAGAGCCAAGATTCACTAAGGGCAATGATATTTGGATGATGAGAAGTAGTTATGACCTTCAATTCATCCATCTTATTGAGAACGCTTCGAACGTTTGAATATATAATTTTGAGACATTTGTTGTTTTTACGATATAGCGCATTGGGTCTTATCTTACAATTCTCAGAAAAAGTTTTCATAGCGGGGGCCATCTCAACTGTGGACGACGCCGAACTACCCGAAAATTTACAATATGCAGATCAGTTTCTCCAGATTCTATCCGAGCATTTAGCTCGGTTCGAGCAAAACGCCAGAGACAACGCTCAGCGAAAGACATTGTGATGAAAATTACCTTACCATTTATATTGTAAATCTTAACCCTTAATGTTAACTATTTACACTTACTGATTTACCACTTTGTTTTGTAGATATTACTCAATAAAGCTTTTTTTACAAGCGTATCTGTTTACACTACAATTTATTGAGTATTATTATCTCTATGGCGGAATCTCATCTACGACCAGAGCGTCTGACGATATTAACCGACGATCCTAAAGCGCAGGATCACTTCCGTCATTGGTCCGTAACGTTCAAAAATTACATTCGAAAGCTGGCAGTAGAGGATGAAGACTCGCAACTATACACGCTATTCAATTTCGTATCGCCAGCAGTGTTTAAGCTCATTAGAACGCGTGCGAACTACACTGATGCCATGAAGTTGCTCACTGAGCGATATGAGCGGCCAGTTAGCCAAGTATACGCCCGACACATGCTGCGGTGTCGGAAGCAAAGTCCGAATGAAACGTTCGACCAATACTTATCCGAACTACGTCTGCTGGCAGCGGAATGCAACTTCGAAGCCATGACCGCCGAGAGCTATCACGATGAGACGCTTCTTGACTCCATAATCACCGGAATCTATTCTGATCATATTCGCTAACAATTGCTGGAAAACTCCGAATTGCATTTACAAACAGCATGTACTCAAATTCGGTCTCTCGAATTAGCCGAGTCGAGGGTCAAATCATACGGCGCACCTAACCGGCTTGCATCTGCAGTACATAATGAATCCGTTGAGGAAACGGTATATCCCAACCACAACTCGACAGCCATAAATGCCGAGCAAGTCGCAGCAGCTGATAAATCAAGTACGTGGAAATGCTACTTCTGCGGTGGAAAATTCAAGCATACAAAGAAACATTGTCCCGCACGAAATTCGGTATGCAATAAGTGTCAGAAAACAGGACACTTCGCCAAGGTTTGCCGGTCGGGGCACTGTAACGCTGCATTCCAAAGTAACGGCGGGCTTTGCGGATCAAGCGGCAGCATTGCTACACAAAAGGTATTTGTTAACGGCATTTGCCTAAACGCTTTATTTGACACCGGGAGCACATTAAACTTCGTAAGCTCGAATCACATAACACGATTAAATGTGAAAGTGTGGCGTCTGCAATCCAAAATATCAATGGCATCCTCCGGAATTCAGGTAACTTCAAAAGGTTCGATAACAGTCGACATTCGTATGCAAGGAAAGCTATTTCGTAACGTAAAACTACTGATTCTAGACGATCTTGGTTCAGACATCATCCTTGGTATCGACTTTATGAAGAGACATTCCAACATACAATTTCGATTTCACGGTCAAGAAGAACCAATTTCATTGAGAGTAATGAACATTGCTGAACCTCCAAAGCTATTTGAGCATTTAAAAGAAAACTGTACACCTATTATTACAAAATCTCGAAAACACACGCGCGAGAACTATGCGTTCACACGTAATGAGACAGACAAACTTCTGCGGGAACACATAATTGAGCCGAGCACATCGCCTTGGCGAGCACAAGCATTCGTGACGAGTAACCAGCGAAGAAATAAACGAATGGTTGTGGACTATTCCAAGACAATAAACCAATATACATATCTCGACGGATATCCACTTCCAAACATAGAGAACCTGATCACGGAAATATCTCAATACAAATTCTTCTCAACTATTGATCTTGAATCCGCCTATCACCAAGTCGAAATTCACCCATCCGATCGTCAATATACGGCATTCGAAGCATACGGCAAACTTTATCAATTTACAAGGATTACTTTTGGTTTAACGAACGCGGTAGCATGCTTTCAAAGAATCATGGATAAAATAATCGCGGACAATGATTTGACCGACACATACGTCTACCTAGACGACATCACTATATGTGGACGCACAGAAGAGGAGCATGACCGAAATGTAGATCGATTTCTTTCAGTCTGTACATCATTAAACTTAAAGTTCAACAATGGAAAATGCAAATTCTGTAGAGAAGAAATCAACCTTCTCGGATATCAGATCAAAAATGGTAGCTTCAAACCAGACCCGGAACGATTTGAGCCTCTGAAATCCCTGCCAATTCCATCATGTCAGTCTGAACTTAAACGAGTGCAAGGTATGTTTGCTTACTATGCGAATTGGATAGCAAACTTTTCACTCAAAATGGCAAAAATTAAAGTTTCACAGTTTCCCATGAATGATGAGGCAATCGCAGCGTTCGAAGGCATAAAATCGGACATAATGAAAGCCGCACTATATCACATTGACAACAATAAGCCATTAACTGTCGAAACTGACGCATCCGCGACAACCATAGCCGCATCTCTCAGCCAAGAAGGAAGACCAGTGGCCTTTTTCTCTCGGTCGTTGACCAATCCGGAGTCGCGATATTCGGCAATTGAGAAAGAAGCGCATGCTATTGTGGAGTCACTTCAAAAGTGGATACACCACCTTATCGGACGCCCCTTTACGATTATTACTGATCAAAGGTCCGTATCGTTCATGCTAAACAACAAGAGCAAGAGCCAAATCAAAAATGAGAAGATTAATAGATGGCGCCTCGAACTATCAGAGTTCGAATTTAAGATTATCTACAGACCTGGCAAACAAAACCACGTTGCCGACACTTTAACGCGAGTCTGCGCAGCAGGGTATGATTTAGCTTCTCTTAAACAGCTACACGTTGATTTGTGCCATCCTGGAATACGACGCTTAACAGCATATGTACGAAAAAACAATCTACCGTTTTCATGCGACGACGTAAGATTAACTTGCAATAATTGCTTAGTTTGTTCATAGATAAAACCCCAGTATCCGCATCTAGAAGGATCCCATGTTATAAAGTCGACTCGTCCATATGAGCGGCTATCCATGGACTTCAAAGGTCCTTTACCAACATCAACACAAAGAAATCCTTACCTCCTGGTCGTGGTCGACGAATACAGTCGTTTTCCATTCGGTTTCCCCTGCAAAGACACCAGTTCACAAACAGTGATTGAGAAGCTTGAACTGCTATTTTCGACGTTCGGCACCCCGGAGTTTATACATTCTGATAACGCAACTTGCTTCAGGTCAACCGAGCTGAAGCAATACTTACTTTCTCGGAACATATCCTCAAGTCATTCGTCTCCATTCAATCCCAGAGGAAACGGACAAGCGGAACGATTTGTCGGCCAGATTTGGACTACGATACGTCTAGCACTACGCACCCTCAATCTTGGAATAAAAGACTGGGAGAAAGTCCTACAACACGCCCTAAACTGCAGTCGTAGCTTACTATGTACAGTCACTAACGAATGTCCACATGATAGGATTTTCAGATACAGCCGACGATGCCTTAAACAAAACCAACTCCCACAATGGCTGACGCATGCGCAGTCCGTGTTAGTGAAAAACCACAACCGAACATCCAAACATTGTCCTAACTTACTGCCAGCCAAACTAGAGAATATAAATCCTTATTATTCAACAGTCTCATACCCTAACGGACAGCATAGAACGGTCTCGAATCGCGATATTGCAAGCTTACCTCAAGAATGCTGCAATAATAACACACCAACAGATGAACTGAACGAACCAACAATGGAAGGTGTTCACGACCCATTAATAGAAGACAACCAACAAGACGCGCCAATAACCTGCAAGGACGATATCAAAGCAATAGTGGAAGCCGGCCAAAATACACTAACAAGCGAAACAATGCGCGACAGCGATCATGGCACGACACAGGGAACTTACTTCAATGACAACGACAACGATACAGACGCCAGTGGACCGAAGAGACCAGTTAGAGCACGACAAGCGCCGAGCTACTTGCAGGATTATCTATGGCGGGGGAGAATGTGATGAAAATTACCTTACCATTTATATTGTAAATCTTAACCCTTAATGTTAACTATTTACACTTACTGATTTACTACTTTGTTTTGTAGATATTACTCAATAAAGCTTTTTTACAAGCGTATCTGTTTACACTACAGACATATCTGTCAACAATCGAAATGGGGACTGCCTCAGTTTAGATCTGCGTTTTAACAACTCACGGACCACTGAGGATGTACGAAAGACAACTTTCATCAAACGAGAACGTTCTTCAAGATTGTTGCGACGGCCTATCCTAAATATCGCAATAGGGCGAACTTCTGAAATATATGGATCTTCTGGAGAAATAATAACTCTCAATATTTTTTGGAATTGTTCAATATCACGGTCCACTCGAGTTTGAGCAACATCAGACGACGACTCGAGAACGTTCGTAATAATCAAACACCGATCCCGGGAAGATTCATTAGACTTGCTGGATAAGAATGACCTGTGACTATTTAGTGGGTCAGTTTGTCGTTGAGAGAATATCTGACTGAAAACTTAAAATTACTTAAATTAAAATTACTTAAATTAAATCACCAACTCTCGATATGTAAGTGTTACGCCAAAACCACTGTAAGCGATCGAGTACTAGGAGAAAATGTGTGTTTTGCTCATATATAATTTATTATATGACATGTTTCGAAAAACTACTAAAAGCTCTTACACAATTCTTGCTGAAATACAATTAGATATCAATATTGCACAACTTATATGTAGTTCAAAACGTACTTAATCCACCATCTACTTGATATAAGATACACTTATAGTGTTAATATTTATTATTTAATTTACTATTTAAACTCAAAAAGCAGTTAATACTGATATAGAAGATATGCACAAAAGTTGACTACAAAATAAAATAAAAACATTTTTTTTCAAATTAGTCTGATTACGCTAACGATTTAAAAGTTGGGCTAAATATCCAGCACACAACATACTACGCTGTTGGCAGTTTACTTTCTTTAAACGACAAAATCGAAAACAGACAATTTCCATAATCAGTTTGGGCCAACGATTTGACAATTCGGCAAAATATTTGCAACACAACAGACTGATTTTCACTTATTATTATGGACAAATCGACTTGTGAAGTCGGAAACAAAAATCAATAAAGAGAAAAAGATAAAGCAAAGCTGAAAACCAGTTAAAATCAATAGTTTTTTTAATTTTTTACAGGATTTTAACATTATAAATAACTGGTCCAAATCTACTGGAATCCTTTGAATACAGCGAAATGTGTTTGCACCTTCTTATGAAGGTGTTCCGCTTTATGCTCTCTTGAAAGTTTCTGGGATAGACATTGGTACAAGTAGAGAGAGTAAATTTCTAAATTTGGTGCAGAACGCCTCTGGTTATTTATTCTAAAGTGAGCTTTATGTGTCGTTGAATTGCGCTTTGGAGTAAGCTGATTCACAAACTAACTACACAACTTGACATCCGGCCAAGTGGTGACAAGTGAACTTTATGTGAATACATTTCCATATCAATCACGGAGTAAAAATTACAATAAATTCCAAAGTTAATTGAGCGATAGAACAGGTTACATTAATATATAAATTTATTTTTACGCTGCAAATGCGTACCGGCGCACACTTACATGACTACAACAACAAAGAAATCAAATCATGTTTCGAGGAGATGAGTACGGAGGCGGCATTTGAATACAATAAAGAAGAAGCGCGGCGGATGTCGAGTGGGAGCTGATTCCAGGCAAATGGGCGGCGAAGAGGAAGGATCGGAGACCGTAGTTGTTCGAGAAGTTGGGAACGTATAGTAAGAAGGAATTAAGAAAACATAGTGATAGAGAGGTAGGACGAGTGTTATCTAAGAAAGTAATGTCGTTCAACGATGGAGAGCCGACAGCGATGAGACGCAAAGTTACGAGAAGAAGGCGGAGTTGTACGCGGATGTGAATGGTAGGCCAGGAGAGTTGAGCAAGATATGTGGATGTGTGATCAAAGCAACAGAGACGTAGGAGCACTCAAATGATGGAGTTGATGATGCGTTGTAGGGGTATGATGATGGATTTTGGAGAATAGGCGAAAAGGCTGAGGAAGTAATCGATTTTAGGAAAAATAAGCGATGAAAGAAGATACATACAGGAACGGAAGTCGATAGGGGGCGGATACGGCGGATGTCACGGAAAATTAAGTTACACGAGCGGACCTTGTCGCGGACGGCGGGTTTAATGGAAAAGTGATCATCGAAATGGAATCCTAAGAAAGTGAGATTGTGGACTACGGGGATGATTGATGATGCAAAAGATACAGGGGGAAAAGATATGTTAGGTTGATGGGGGGAGGATCCACATTATTTTAGACTTGTCTGGATTTAGAACGAGACGAAGATAGGAGAGACGTTTGTAGATCGAAGAAAGACAGTTGGAGACAGAAATTGCGATATCGTGTATGCGATGTGCGGGTGCGTGAGCATATATGAGGTTGCCATCGGTGTATTGCATGGCGTTAAAGGAGTAAGGTTTGATAACTTGAGAGAGATTGCCGAGTAGAAGAGAGAAACGCAGGGGTCCTAGGACTGAACCTTGTGGGACCCAGCAGAAAATAGGGATGAGAGGGGAGGATGATTAATTTGAACAGACTCGAAGAGAACGGTCGGATAGATATGAGGCAAACCATGCTACGAAGGAGGAAGAAAAGCCGTAATCATAACGAAGGCGAGAAAGCAGGATGGAGTTGTCGACGATGTCGAAGGCGTATGAGAAGTCTAGGGAGATGATAACACTATATAGAGCCTTGTCACGAGAAATAAGTAGGTCGTTGTAAACCTTTATGCAGGCGATTTCTGTGGAGCAATTTAAGTGGAAAGCGGATTGATAATGAGGATACAGATGAGATGAAGATAGATAAACGTTGATCTTTATTAAGATAGGGCGCTTTAAGAGCTTGGAGAGAGTAGGGATGAGTGAAATGGGGCGATAGCTAGAAGGAAGTTAGGGGTCAAGCGACTGTTTCTTAAGGAGGGGACGAATGACAGCGGATTTCTAGTGTGATAAAAGATACGACTACGGATGGACGAGTTAAACAAGGTGATGAGGAAAGGGGATATCGACGAGCGTATGGATTTAAGAATGGGGGTAGGTAGGGGATCGGCAGGTGAGGTTTTGTTAGGCAAGGACATGAGGACAGATGAGGCTTCGGTAGATGAGACAGGAATAATATGAAAGAGTTCCGGGATGATGATGCGAGGCGAGTAGCAGTAAGATGGAATGGAGACGGGATTGTGAAAGCAACGTGGATACTTTGGTCTAAATAAATGAGAATAATCATGGGGATTGATGTTGCAAGACGAAGAGGAGCGAGAAAGGATCGAGTTAAAAGTATGTCAGAGAGACTTGGAGTTTAATGGAGTGTTGATTTTATGCTGTTAGAAGGAGTTGCATTTGGTACGTAAAAAATGGAGATGAGACCGGCGAAGAGCAAGATAGGAATCACGGAGAGACGGAGTGAGGGAGCGGATATCACGTCTGAGAAAGCGGTGATAGAATCGAAAAGCATGACGGAGTCGACGCTTTGATAGTAGGTATTGGATGTCAAAACATGGGACACGGTGCAAACGATGCTGAGGGTGAGGCTTGAACGGTAAGATCAGATCGAGAATGGGTGTGAGTTCAGAGTCGAAAAGAAATGCAAGATCGTGAGGAGCGGATGATGTTATTGTGTGAGAAGATCGAGACGATTTAAGTAAGGAAGAGCGGAGATGAATTATACGGTCTATATAGCATTCGAACCGTGCATTCCTAATGTCATCAGCCTTAATATTTCTTTCTTAATGTGTTATTACACTTTATTATGTTATCATGTACTTTTAATAAGTAGTAGGATATCATGTCGTTAAAAAAGGATTTACTTTTACGTGGCAAATGCGTGCCGGTGCACGCTTACATGATCACGAAGAAAAAGCAAACAAAAATCTAAGTCATTTGTCGAAAAGCGTCGGAACGAAGGAGGTATTCGAATCTGACAAAGGAAAGAGTGTAGCGGACATCGAGAGGGAGCTGATTCCAGGCGAGGGGGCGGCGACGAGGAAGGATCGGACATTGTTGTTGTTGGAGTAATTGGGAACGTAAAGTAAGATGGAATTACGGGAACGCAGCGATAGAGAGAGGTGTGGAAAGTGCCGTCTAAGAAATGGAGGTTGATGAACGATGGGGAGCCGAAAGCGATGAGACAAAAAGTGACGAGAAGAAGGCGGAGTCGAATGCGGATGTGGATGATGCGTCAAAAGAGTTGGGCAAGATATGTAGATCTGTGGTGGAACGACTGAGACGTAGCAGCACTGCAAAGGCGAAGTTGATGATGCGTTGTAGGGGTAGGATGATGAATTTTGAAAAATTGGCGAAAAGGCTGAGTCCGTAATCGATTTTAGGGAATAGAAGCAAATAAAGAAGATACATACAAGAACGGAAGTCGATAATAAGGTGACTACGGCGGATGTCACAGATAATTGAGTTAGACGAGCAGAGCTTGTCGCGGACGAAGGATTTAAGGGAAATATGATCATCAAAATGGAATACTAAAAAAGTGAGATTGTGGACTATGGGGATGATTGATAAGGCAAAATATACAAGGGAGGAGATATGTTAGGTTGACGTGGGAAGGTTCACATTATTTGAAGTGGTCGAGGTTTAGAACGCGATGAAGATGGGAGAGACGTTTGTAGATAGAAGAAAGACAATTGGAGGCAGAAATGCCGATATCGTGTATGCGATGGGCGGGTGCATGAGAATAGATGAGTATGTCATATGCGTATTGCATGACGTTGAAGGAGTAAGGTTTGACAAACGGAGAGAGATCGCCAAGCAAAAGTGAGAAAAAAGTGGACCTAGGACTGAATCTTGTGGGTCCCTCATAAAATAGGGATAGGAGGGGAGGATGATGAATTCAGACAAACCCGAAAAAAAACAGTCGGATTCTTTTCGGTCGACTTCATTTTCTTGATTATTTTGGGTCAACTAAACTCGACGGTATATCACACAACATGGTGAGAAAACGAGACTTTTCACATTTAGCAAAAAGGAAACCGATACGGGACGGACCGATTTACGATCGACGTTCACGAATCAAAACACTATATACAAATGGGTCGAAAAAAAAAACAAAAGTATAAAGTTTCCAACAATGTCGGGTCCAACACTGATGTTAGAGATGTTTCCAATGGATCTGAACAACAAGTCCTTTGCTCAAACAATTATTGTCACACGTGGGTAAGTATTTGGACTTCAAAATCCCATGCATCTTGCCTTGCAGACAACGAATTCCATTGCGGATAATGTTCTGCTAAGGTGATAAATACGATGAAGAGTGGAACAAAGTCTCAAGACAAATATATTGAAACTATCTGGCAATGCAGCGATGTCCACACATGCCTCTTCGTCTTGTAATAAGTTTCAACCTCGATGCGAATGTCTTCCGCATTCGATTACATCTAAGAATGCCAAATCTCCAATCTATTCTATAGGTATTACTATACATCCTTCAATTTTGCCCAATCAATCAGCTCAATCTTCTGATGTTACTGCCATTGACCATTTGCAACCAGTATTTCTGTAGTCGTATCAGATAAATCACCTTACATTTCTAGGTCTCATTGCATTTCTACGTCATCATCAGATAATCTACGTGGACTTGGGTCCCTTGAAATTTAAGCTCAGATGATGCCAGTTCCTACGGCACATCGCCCAAATTTACAGCTAACTTCTATCTCGCCATCTTCGTCACAGAATACCGCTCCTAATAGTGAGAGAGTTCCTTCTAATTCCAACCCTTCTTTGGGCCCACTCTCTGATAGGGCTCACTGTGTTCTTATTGTAAACCTCATCAAGTCATCTGCCGTTAACAATGACTTACATATTCAGCATTATGTCAATGCCGTTAAACAAACATCTCATGTGTTTTGCAAAACTGCTCTGCCACAGTTCGAAAGGATTTGCGTGTAGTAAATTTATTTCGCCTTGGTAAAAAAGAAACAGATAGTCGGCCTCGTTTACTCGAAGTTGTTCATGCCTCCGCCGTAATGAGTTCACTTATACTACGAAACAGACATCTTCTAAGAGGTTTGAGTATTCGTCTTTTGAAAGATTTATCTTCAGAGGACAGAAAACAGTTGTTTACTGCCAAAAGTGAGATGGCCAAGCGTCGAATGAATGGTGAAGAAAATCTTATAATCCGAAATTTTCAGGTTGTGCGACACTGAGTCTCCACTCGATTTTTTATCAACAGCTCTCGAGATATTTCGTTACAGGATATCGAACGTCTCTGTGTCGCACGCATTCCCAACTCAACTGTAGACGCTATAACTCGCTACTAACGGTCAATTATCCGGATTTATCTTCGTTGTTCAATTGTATGAATTCTCAAAAATCAAATATCCACAAGTTTCTCTGTACATCTACCAAAGCTGCCCTTTACATACTCTATTCATACTCTATTACATACTCTATGTGAACACCTCCTCCGTTCACACCTTTTCGACACCTGATTTACAGTTTGGTTTTGTTGTGGTCATGTAAGCGTGCGCTGGCACGCATTTGCAACGTTAAAATAAATCCTTTTTTTATTCATATGTTTTAAGTTTGTTTAACAAGTTGGATGAATCAAAGCAATAGTACATCATGAAAATCTTGACATGCTGTTTTTCACAGAAACTTGGTTAAATTGTAATATTCTGGATTCCGAAATCGGTATTTACGATTATACGATAGTTCGCTATGATCGCAAAATCTCTAGAGGTGGCGGTGTAGCTGCTTATATACGTGACAATCTTGTTTACAACGTAATAGAGTCGTTTTATGACGATTATGGAAATGAGATTTTGTGGATTGGTGTGACGGAGGAGCGAGGTAAGGTCTATATCATTTGTATTGTTTATCGTAGTCCTCGATCAAAACACCATTCATCATCAAGTCGTTGAAACATCACTGTTTCGACGATGTGGATAACTTAATCTGCGGAGATCTTAACACTCCAAATATCGATTGGGTCTCTTATACCAAGATCCAGGGGTGTGATGAAGAATCATCAATCTTACTTGATGTATTCAATTAGCTCACACTCTGTCAGCTTGCCCATTGTAATAATCCTATTCGTAATAAAAGTCATTCCATGCTAGATTTATGCCTATGTACCAAGTATTCTGTCGTTGAGTCATTAAGTTGCGGTCCGCCATTAGGCTCCAGCGATCACTGCACTTTAGTATCATCCAACCTAGTCATATTTCGCGTCTGGTCAATTTTAAGAAAACGAATGGTGTTATGAATGCGGATTACGATACAATTGTTAAAATGCTGAGCCTAGTAAGATGGCCTTGTGCTAGAACAGTCGGTGTTCATGTGACCTGGTCGTTCCTTCACACAACAATCATTAATCTACTTAACGCATTTTAACCTTGCGTAACACGCAAACCACAATCCTCCAAAACCAAATGGTTTGACAGTGAGTTGTAGCGAGCTGTCAGAGAACGTGATCATGCATTCCTACTATTTAAGCGTGGACTCGGATCCTTCAGATTTTATACTACCATTCGCAACAGGGTGACTTCTCTTAAACGTCAGAAGAAGCATCAATTCGTTGCTGCCGTTTGTTCCTTGTCTCATGTTGATCAAAAGAGACTTCTTCAACTACTTAGCAACCGTAAGAGAGTATCGTCGTCAATCAACTGTCTGGTTGATAGTGAGCGAAAATCGGTTTATCCTCTTTCTATTGCCAATATCCTTGCCAAGAACTTTTGTCTCACTCGCAATCGAATTTTCCCTATGTGATTATAACATTACGATAGGCAATTCTTCTCTCCAGTACCAGGATTCTAACCTCTACTTTGACCCGCTCGATGTTCTTAATATCTTATCGAAGCTACCGACTAAAAATAGTTCAAGTCCTGATGATATTCCTAGTATATTATTACGCAAAGTTGCATCGAATATATCTTCTGCTTTTTGATATTTACTACTGGTCCTTGAGAACTTGCATAATTTAGATATATGGAAGATATCATTAGTCATTCCAGTTTTCAAGAAGGGGGATAAGGTAAATCCTCGAAATTATCGGCCAATAAGTTTGACGTGTATTGCTTGCAAGGTGATGGAGAAACTGATCCTGAGGTATATATCTTCTCATTTGGACAAATTCAATATTTTGTCTAATAAACAGCATGGGTTTAGAAAACATCACTCCACTTCAACTAATCTAACATTAGCACGCGAAAGCTGGGCCGATTTTGTCGAACAAGGGGTGCCGGTTGATGTCGTCTTTATTGATTTGTCCAAAGCTTTTGAATGGGTTGTTCATCCAATTTTGCTGTGGAAACTTAAAAATTACTTATTCTCAAAGCTCGTTTGTCTCTGGATACGTCACTTCTTGAGTAGACGTTCCTTTACTGTGCGAGTTGGTGAGTATCTTTCTGAATGGTTTAATTTTACTCAAGGTGTTTCTCAAGGCTGTATCCTTAGTCCCACTTTGTTTAATATCTACATCAACGAAATCGCTAAAAATGTTACACGGCAGTGCCTATTATACGCCGATGACATGAAAATGTGGTTCCCTTTATTTCGTGATTGTTCTAGCTCTCCTCTACTACAATCAGATTTGGATAAAGTTAGTAGTAGTTGTTCATCACACGGCTTAGTAATCAATGTTAGTAAATGTCGACATATGAGAATTGGTCAATCCCGATTACCTTCCCCTTCTTATCAATTCAGCTTAACAGTTATCGAATCAGTAAATCACTTCACTGATCTAGGTGTTGTTATCTACTCCAATTTAAAATGTCGTCTTCATTGTTCTGCGATTATTGCAAAATGCCGTAGAATTTTAGGATCTCTTCATCGAAACGTTGGACGACTTGAGCCAAAGGCTTAACGCATTGTATATCCGAGTCTCTTAAAATCACATATGCTCTATGCATTTCACGCGACACACCCTCAACTAAAATCATACTTGAGTGAATTCGACAACATTTTGAGAAGAGCAACGCACTTGCTCCGGCAACTCGCTCCATTCCTTATACAGTTAGACTAGTGACGTTGCGTATAACATCTATTGAATGCGATCTGTTAAAGGCAGATCTTATACTAGTGTGGATGTCGCTGCGCGTGCCTAACCATTCGTGTAAGCAGATGTTCTGTCTTCGTGAATCCTCAATGTTACGTAGACACGAACTATGCTTGAAGCATCGCTCAAAGGATCGAACAAATTGTACGACAGTGATGGATCGCGTCTGTAAACGATGTTATGGATTAGCACCTAGTGTGGTCAACAGCTCTTCTGCTGCGCAATTCAGAGAACGCCTAAAGCTTGACCTAGTGAACTCTCGATGTTTTTTCGTGTTTTCCTCTGTTTTTTTATTCGATGTGACGCTTCCTTACGAGCTTCAGCTCCCTTAAAAGTCGACATATAATAATGAAGAGTGGTTCCGCTTCATCATTGGGTGCCCCTACGTCTTTCGACAATGTGATCTTGTGGCTTTGATGTGTGCTTATAGATAAGTCAATAGAGAGTGCATGCCCGAGGTTTGAACCCCGTACATAGAGTTTGCGATGCACACGCCTCCACCATTCGGCAACAAGGAGCCGAATATAATAATATAATAATATCAACACCCACTTTAGCTTGCACGTGCTTAGCCCAATCACTTCTCGCTAATACAAGATTTGTGACAGTGGATCTACCTGGAGGAAAACCGTGTTGGGAGTCATGGAATATTCAATTACTTTCTAGATATCCGATGAGCCGTTTGAAGAGGAGCTTCTCTATCACGTTACAGACTACACATGTAAGACTTATGAGTCGATATTTGCTGGCTATATTGTGTTGACCGTTTTTTAAAGAGAGGACGGATTATAGAAGACTTTTATTCTAAAGGAATCCAACATGAGGAAAGGGAAAAACAAAAAATACGTGAATTGGATCATATATAACTGAAACAAGCTAACGAAGAATTGTAGATATGATGTTAAGTATCTCACCTTTATCAAAAAGAAGAAAATTGTAACTAGGGAACTGCGTTATCAGTTTCTGACTGTGACGATGACAATTATGAAGATCTTATGCAAATTGATCGAGGAACATGTTGGCAATGGTATTTGCGTCGTACGTAAGCTCACCGTTTTCCATTAAACTATTAATCTCAGAGGAAGTTGATAATACAGTTGATGGAAAAGCTAGGTACATGGATAAATTAACGTATCAACTTCCTATCTTATTATTAAGATAAGAAATATTGTCGAAATTTAAGCATTAACTCAAAAATCCAATAGCATAAAAATAACATTTTTATTTTAATAGTTGTTAAATAAAAGTAGTTTATTAATATAATTATTCATTTACTCCGAAGTATGCCAAGCTCATTAAAAAGTGAGTCACAATTAATGAGAAATTAAAAAGTGTATTGATGATGTAGTCACTAAATACTTTGCTTGCCGCTTTAACGTAGTTTTCAATTTACATGTTACCAAATGAGCGGTAGACCATTCATACCGTACGTATCCTATCTGGTGAACCTCTACAATTATCTCTGATGTGCATGTTTGTTAGGGTATCAAGACAGTGGCCTCTGAATGTATATTCCTTTCGAATATGTTCAGATTCATGGAGCTCCATGTAATCATCATATCCGCATTTTCATATACATTTTTCATGAGTGAAAATGCTGTCGAAGGTTCAAACACTTTCAACTCTAGCAAATTTTCAGCGAAAAACACAGATATTTCGATGGATTCAGATGGAAAGAAGGTATTTTCTGACTTAAAATTGACATTACAAGACTTTCAGGTAAGTGATGTTTCAGTTAACATAAATTCTGACTCGGGGGAACTCCCCCCGTTACAAAAACAAAACAATTTGGCGATTATTATGGCCACCAAGCCCACCGAAAGGCATTACTTATTCAATGTTTTTCTACGAAAGTTTGTACAAGACTACCCTGTCAGGGTAGTCTTTAATAATATCAAGATATCACCAAATTCACTAAAAATTTCGTTCGCTACCCACGACCTGATGGTAGCTTATAAATCTTACTTCGATAAACATCTGTCCCAATTGGGAACATTAGAGCTGAAGCCTATCCAGGCTACATTAAAAGTCAGTAATTTTCCTCAGTTTTTGGATGCTAATGACACTGAGATTCTCAAAAAACAATACAAACTCGGATCAATTCGAACTTTAAATTCCAAATCCGGGGACGCTCTCCCAGTGGCGTTTGTCACCCGCGATGTTGATAACGCACACACTTTGCGCACAAATTAATTTAATCCGTTTATAGGGTATAATCTAAAGTTCTCGATCATAGAAACAAACAACTTGACGTTTCCTCATTGTAATCATTTTCATAAGTGTGGGCATTGGGCCTCCACTTGTAAAGAATTAAAAATATGCGGCGTCTGCACGAACGCTCTATGCCCTCCTTGTCGAGTGGTGACAGATGCGATGCCAATCCGGTCTGTTGTAACTGTGGCGGAGATCACCCGGCGTGGTCCCACCGTTGCCGATCCTTTAAAGAATATCGAAATAAGTATATGCCAGTTGCTTCTTCCCCTAACAAAATCTATGCCAAAGTCACGGCCGATGGTTCCTCCGATTCAATTTCCAACAAAGATTTATTGTACTTATTGGATAACACAAAAAATACGATTTTAGCACAACTCCAGCAAATGCTGGCTCCCTTCTAGGGGCTTTCCTTTCGGACCGTCCCCCCCCACAATAAAAATGGGAAAGCTCCTGAATTTGGCTTAGGGAAATGAAGATATTGGCCAAGGGGTTCCGACCCTGGATGGGGGTAGTGGCAGGAAGGGCAACCTTCACGCACCTAGCTCTGTCTAGGTTGGCTTCCCCCGTCCATCTTATCTAACACAATGGTGAGTAAACCCGAGCCTTTTTCACGGAATATCATTCAGTGGAATTCGGAAGGTGCTTCTGCACTTAGACTTTTATCTGGTAGAGACGCAGATGTTATAGTCCTTCAGGAGACGCGGTCTATCCGTCTCCCCCAGGACATTACTCGATTTATTCCAAAGCATATATGTTCCCACTATACTCCGTACATAACCCCACCTCACTCCTCTTCTCTCAAGGACTCTTGACCTTAGTTAAGTCCTCATTAAGATCCTCCCTCCTATTAAACTTTACTTGTCCAGCCATGTCTTGTTTAGTAATTTCACTTAGTAAGAACGGTAAATGCACCAGTCTAACCAATGACTACATCCGTCCAGGGGAAATTCACAAGAACCGTGACCTCCTGGATAGTATTATTGACAGCGGTTATGACATGATACTTAGGGATTTCAACGACAGAAATGGTCGTTGGATCAATGCAGCACTTCGCAGAGCTAGGAACTGTTATCTTATTCACAACCCCCATCCCCTACCTTTCATTGCACATCAACAAATTCTATCCTCGACATTTTACTGTTTCACTCGAGGTGGTTGTTAAAACCCGTCCGCACGGAGCAGTCGCACCAACAATTATCCACCTCTCATGACCTAATTCGTTGGAGAATTGAGGAAGATATGTTGCTTAGAAGGTTTCACTTTGATCCGATCAGGGTATCCTTCTTTCAAGCGGCTATCCAACTCTTTCCCAGAATAGGAAATGAGAGTCTGAACCGAATTTAATACCTACCTCTTTTCGCAAGCTACCGCGATTTATCGACTACCTATAAAGGTCGTATATACAATCCCACTCCGACGAAACTCAAGGTCCTAGCGAAACCGCTTAACCTCCCTAATCTCTCTGTTTCCGCCAGACAGGCTCTCTCGAATGAATACTGGAGCACTATACATAGATTCCAGCTGAGTAGGGATAGAACGAGTATTGCTCGTCTTAATCCTTCTCAATCTTATTTTTGGAAGATTTTCAAGAAAGAGAAATTTGTTTGCTGGAAGGATAGAGCATTGGGTTGGATAGGTAATGTAGGCCTTGATAAAGTTTTGGAGGAGTCACTAGCCCTACACAACTATGGAGCCACTCAATCACCTCAACCAATCCCGCCTTGGTGTAACTTCAGAAGTAGGGATCTATCTGTTACGGATATCCTTAACTCCTGGGGTCCACTCCCGGGCACCTCCAAATCCGTCGCTCCACTTTCTTCTCGGGTCTGTCAGCTTTTGACAGCTGATCAGAGAAGAGAGGTGGCCGTCACAATGCTTTTAGCCTCCCCATCCGATGTAGCTGCATCAATAATAGTAAGCAAGTGTTTCTTCCTAAGAAAAAATCCTGCTCATGCCCTAAAGATCTGCGACCCATTTCGATTCAAAATGCCCACGTATCATTCTACGAAAAAGCGCTTGCGCGTAAAATCCGCGACTATTTAAGTAGGCGTAATTTGATCCCTCCAGGTTTTCATGGGTTCGTCAAAGGTCGCTCGGTCCATTCAGCAGTTGGTGAGGTGGAGCAGTTTTGTCGGGATAATATCCATCGTCTAGTTGTGGCTGTTTTCCTTGACTTTTCTGCTGCATTTGACCGCATCTCCATTCCTTTTGTGATATCTTCTCTCAGGTCCCTCGGGTTGCCTGCGAGAATTGTGAACAGAGTGGAGATCCTGCTGTATACCAAGCGATTTTACTATGAAGACGACCCTGATGCACGTCAGTTCTACCCTGTTACTGATGTACCACAAGGATCCCCACTTTCTCCTATCTTGCCGCCTCTATTAATCTATTCAAAATATTTAAACGCGAACAACGTCTTGTGGTGCACGCTGATGACACCACAGCCCTGTTCACTGGACACAGGTGTAAAGACCTAGTCTCTGACATCAGCCGTTTCTTTTTAAGATTAAAAGATCAGTTACCAATATCCAACCTTATTTTAAACTCCATCAAATCGCAGGTGGTTGTCTTTCATGTCTTTCCCTGCGGCGAAGCAAAAACTTAAGAGATTAGCACTCTCTGCGCTCTCCTCCATTTTTGCCTCTGAACCACTTCCCACCTTTACAAGTCGAGTAAAATACCTGGGGTTCACCGTTACGGTGAACTGGTCGGCGAAAGCTGACCTGGATAGACTCAAACGTATCCTGAAGAAAGCTAGGTGGCCCCTAAAACGGGATCAGCATCTGTCGTTGGAAGGAAAAACTCAAGTGCGCCTTTTGGGCACTTGGGTTATCCCGGGATTAGTCTTCTTTTCAAGAGGACGTCCCCCAGAGCAAAGGCTAAGGCTTCTTAAACTCCTCGTCTCGCGTTTACCCAGCATAGTCCGCACCGACTAAACTCCTCGGGGAGTGAGAGAGACCCCGGGTGGTTCAGTCGGAAGGAGGCGTGTTGGATAGGTTGGGTGGCTCAGATCCCTCTAGATTTGAGGTTGTAATATCGGTAAGAAGACTTGAATAAGAGAAGAAAGATATTCTTGTTTTTTTTGACTGACTTTTTAATCACTTTATTTATCACTGTTTTTGTATTAGTAAGAAAATATTATTATCATATCAGATAATAACATATCATTTTCTATCGATGTAACACCCAGCAAGGAATTTCTGTTCGAAACGTAATTGTCTTAGTTGGGGTATCAAGTGCGTTTCTCTTTATAGCATATTTTCATTATTAGCTAGATCATATTTTATTCGAGGATGCGTGACTTGTGATTTATATAACATGTGACTCTATCAACGATTTATAAAGTGGGTTGAATGATTATTTCCACAAGGCTCCGTATTAGGCCCTATGCTTTTCTCTCTTCTTCTCGGTGACTTGTCTTCGATTTCTTATACATTTAACTTATATGTTATGCAATATGCTGATGACATTCTCATCTATGCTCATGCACCTGTTTATCGTATTCACGATCTTAGTGTTTCTGCTTCCGACTGCCTTGCCTATATTTCCAATCATATTTCTTCCCTTCGTTTTTCGTTGAATCCTAATAAATCAAAAATAATGTGGATCCTTCCTCGAAGCTTCGGCGTATAACCTCCCTCCGTATCATAAAATTCGACAATTATCCCTATCGTTGGCAATCTTGTTTTCCTACGCTTCCATTTCGACAACATACTTTCACTTAAACCTTTCAGTAGAGATAAAGTACGCTCATCTACCCTGACTCTCCGCAACCTCTGTCAAATTCGTAGATTGATCGATTTCCCTTCATGCATGACTCTCATATCTTCTCTCTTTTTTCTAGACTCGGTTATTGTCTTAGTCTATTTTCCAAATCACCTAAATACACTCTTCTTCCCTACAACGCATCATCAACGCAGTCTTTTGAGTTCTCCTTCATCTTCGTCGTTTTGATCATACATCACATCATCTTTCTTCTCGCGATTTGCCTACCATTTATTATCGTGTTCAAATTCGTCTTCTTATCATTGCTTTCCACCTTGTAACTTTTCATACTCCTTCATTTCTCAACCTTCCTTTTCTTGATAATTTTCGTCCTGTTTACTGTTTCTTGCGTTCCTGCAATTCCCCTCTTTTTCATGTACCAAACTACTCTACCTCTTTTGGCTTCCGCTTCTTCGTTTTGGCTGCTCCTCTCTAATGGAATCATCTGCATATTCATATTCGCCAAGTAACATCAATGCCGTGCTTCAAACGCCTAATACAATGTCATTTTAACAATTAATTTGAAAAACATGTGACTTCTGCTGTTTTTTGTTAGTGGACTTGTAAGCGTGCAGCTGTCACGCATTTGCCACATTAAATAAATTATTAGAACCAAGTCATTATATTGTGTCCTAAAACATCCATTCAGTAGAAAAAAGTAAAAGCTTTGTTTTTATTATGGAGATAGTGAATTTAAGTTTAAATAACTTTTGCGAATTGACCACATCATTCTTTCGATGAAGATATGCCTGCTTCGACAAAACATAAGGCTGCAAACGAATTCGATCCTACATAGACACGATATATTTGACGAGTTTAAATCACATAAAACTAATTAATAATTTAATTCAAGAGTTATTTCTTATGTTAATCGATAACCCATTGATGTTGATTGGCGAATATGAATATGCAGATGATTCCATTAGAGAGGAGCAACCAAAACGAAGAAGCGGAAGCCAAAAGAGGTAGAGCAGTTTGTGACATGAAAAAGAAGGGAATTACAGGATCGCTAGGAACAGTAAACAGGACGAAAATTATCAAGAAAAGAATGGTTGAGAAATGAAGGGGTATGAAAAGTTACAAGGTGGAAAGCAATGATAAGAAGACGAATTTGAACACGACAATAAATGGTAGGCAAATTGCGAGAAGCAAGATGGTGTGATGTATGATCAAAACGACGAAGACGGAGGAGAACTCGGACGGCTGCGCTGATGATGCATTGTAATGGAAGAAGAGTGGATTTAGGTGATTTGGAAAATAGACTAAGACAATAATCGAGTCTAGAAAAAGAGAGAAGATACGAGAGTCATACTTGACGGGAAATCGATCAATCTTCGAATTTGATGGAGGTTGCGGAGAATTAGGGTAGATGAGCGTACTTTATCTCTAACGAAAGGTTTAAGTGAAAGTCTGTTGTCGAAATGGAAGCCTAGGAAAACGAGATTGTCAATGATAGGGGTGATTGTAGAATTTAATGATACAGAGTGAGGTTCTACGCTGAAGCGTCGAGGAAGGATCCACATTATTTTTGATTTATTAGGATTCAACGAAAAACGAAGGGAAGAAATATAATTAGAAATATAGGCAAGACAGTCGGATGTAGAAACACTAAGATCGTGAATACGATAAACAGGTGCATGAGCATAGGTGAGAATATCATCAGCATATTGCATAACATGGAAGTTAAATGTATGAGAAATAGAAGACAAATCATTTGACATCATTTGATCAGTAAACGGCTAAAATGTTATTCAACGCATTAAACAAAACTGATATTGCCAAATTGCTACTATATATCAGACAATAAAATTAGCTATTAAGCTATCGAGCTATTAAGATTCTAGGGCTCAATGGCTTGCTAAAAAGCGTTAACTTTAAATAATTTTAAAATAATTAATATACACGGAAATAATCTACAAATTAGTCATTTATTTCAGGAAGAGTTGTGCATAATGACTGTTTTGTACTTTCCAGGTTAAACATTATTAATGTTGAATGATTAATGTTGAATGATTAATGTTGAATGATTAATGTTTAATGATTAAACATTAAACATTACTTTCCAGAAAAAACATTAATACAAAAATGTTTACAAAAGTTATTACAAAAAAAAACTTGTTAGCATTTCTATCCTATTTATGACTATTGAAATCACTAGAACAAACTCGTTTTAAGCTGTTCGTGAGTTTTATTAGTTAAGAACTAATTAACTCGACAAGCAAACCACGACGCGTTAACAAATAATTTATTGTACAACAAAATGATCAAATCGAATAACAGCATTTCTAAAAATCAGTCAACTAAATTGACACTTGCATTTCTTAAGCAATTATTTGAAAAATTAAGATTGTGATTTGAGTCGAATAAGCGACTTAAATAACTGGATAATTTTCTTATCTAATTATTTACCCCTCTCTATTTTCTACAGGGTCCCGATGGTTCAGTTCTAGGTCCCATGCTTTTCTATCTTCTGCTTGGCGATCTCTCTAGGTTTACCAAACCTTACTCCTTTAATGTCATGCAATACGCCGATGTAATAATCATATATGCTCATGCACCCGTCCATCGCATACACGATATCAGGATTTCTGCCTCCAACTATCTTTCTTCTATCTACAAACGTCTCTCCCATCTTCATCTTGTTCTAAACCCCGACGAGTCCAAAATAAAGTTGATCATCCCTTTCAACCTAACATATCTCCTTCCCCTGTATATTTTGCCTAGTCAATCATTCTTATAATTAATAGTCTCACTTTATTAGGCTTCCATTTCAATGATCACATTTCCATTAAACCCTTCGTTCGTTACAAGGTCTGCTCGTCAAACTTAATTCTCCGTGACATCCGCCGTATTCGCCCTCTTATCAACTTCTGTTCTTGTATGTCTCTTCTTTCATCGCTTCTTTTCCCTAAAATCGATTACTGCCTCAGCCTTTTCGCCAATTCTCCAAAATCCATCATCCTACCCATACAACGCATCATCGACTCTGCCGTTCGAGTGCTCCTATTTCTCCATCGCTCCGGCCACACATTTGAACATGTTGCCCAACACGCCTGGCCCATCATCCACATCCGCATCTAACCCTGCCTTCTCGTCATTTTTCGTCTCATTGCTGTCGTCTTCCCATCATTCATCAAACTCGCTTTCTTAAACGACACCTCACCTCTCTTTATCGCTGCGTTCCCGTCATTCCATTTTACTACACGTTCCCAATTACTCCAACAACAATAGTCTCTGATCCTTCCTCTTCGCTGCCCCTCGCCTAGAATCAGCCCCCTCTCGACATTCGCCGTGCTTTCCCATGTATCACATTCAAATACCCCCTTCGTCCCCACCTTCTTTACACATGACTTAAATTTTTGTTTTTTGTTGTTGTGATCATGTAAGCGTGCGCTGGCACTCATTTGCCACATAAAAAAATAAATTTACTAAATATAAATTTATTCTTTTATATGCTATCGGCTGTCAAGTTTGGGGATAGTCTATTATAACGATTTGTTAAGAAAGCACTTATTTTACTAACTAATTATTTGTGGTATTTTATTGCTTTATCGTTAAATCAACTTATTACGCTGATTTCATTTCGATAGCTACACTCGCATACTCCGTCATTATATCACGATATTCATCATTAAGGTTTAGTGATAAAGGTTACCTGAGATACTTGGTAGCTTTCTTACTCTCGAATAGTCAAACGTATCAAATATCAATATATCAGCTGTGTTAGCCGATCAACTTCTACATAAAGTTCGCATCACACACGGTGTACCATAACTATTAACCATTTAACCAATTCCGAAAGTCGAATTAATGATGATTAAAGCTTCAAGTTTTTTTCAGAAAATAGCAACATAAACACGTGTACAACAGATATATATATTGTACACGTATTTTTGATATCGATAGTCCTAAATCTTTGTCTCTATTCGATATATCAGTTTATCATGATTTTCAATTAAATTAGTATACTCTAATATGACGTATACCTTTTGTACGAGGTGGTGAATATGTAGGAAAGTACTGAGGTGTTTTAAGAAGCTGTATAAAATCAGCATAACGAAAGATAAGCTTGTAAAATGCCTAAACTGTTCTCGCATCGGGTAAAAATCGGAATCAATCTGTAATATAAATAACGAAATTAAATGAGTAAATTCTTATTGATGCGGATTTTATTAATTTCATTATTACCTTTGTTTATTAGATCTATTGGCCGGTACCGAAAACAAAATTAAAATTCATTCAAAATGTTTAATTCGACATTTGAATAGTCGTAAATACATTCTTTAGGAAACGAATTTTTGTGAAATATTTTGTTTAACCGAAATTTTGTGAAACTGTTCGAAGAAAAATTAAAATAAGATAATTATTATTATTATTAATGTTTCAACAGCACATAAAAGCATGGCTTAATTGGCTGGTTCACTGCAGAAAAAAAGAAAATATAATAAAAGTATCACAAATACGGAAAAGCAGCTTTCCCCATGGCATCCTCCATCCGTAATTTCTTTTTGAATTCGTTGATATTGCTACTGCACACTGTTGACTCTCCAAGCCTATTCCACAGAGATACAACTCGCCGATCAAATTGGACAGCTCGTGATTTTCTTATCCTTTCACGTCGCAGGGTTAAACCATGACCTCGGAGGATATTGGATGAGCGCAAATGAAGACAATCTCGAAGTGGATGATCCAAATCATTAAGAATTTGCCAGACCATACTCATATCGATGTACCGGCGGGTCCACGTGACAGTCTCAAGTCTAAGTGCTTTTAATCGATCAGGGTACGACAAAAATTTCAGTTGCGGTGCTAGCTTGGTAGCTCTATGAAGTACCCTCTCTGAACTAATATGTTCTTTTGAATTTTGGGGATACACACACGGCGCAGCATATAGAAGACGGCTCAACACATGAGCAAAGATTAGCGGACGTAGGGCAAATTGATTGAGTGAAATGAAAGTGCGTCGAAGTTGACCGATTATCCCCAACGCATTTGAACAAGCATGTTCAGTATGTGTGACGGTACTCAAATCACTGTTTATCCACACTCCCAAGTCCTTATATTTGTTCACTCGTTCTATATCACTGCTTTGAAAGCTATAATTAACTAAAGATTGAGCATTTCCGCCACGAACACGTAAATGTTTGCATTTTGATATATTTACAATCAACCTATTGAGCAGAGCCCAATTTTCGACTTCATCGATATCCCGTTGCAGTTTGACTATATCATTGGGTGAACGAATTGCCCGCCAGATTTTCAAATCGTCTGCATATAAAAGCATCCGAGAATCAATAAATTCCGGGATATCGTTGATGTAGACACTAAATAACAATGGACCCAATACTGAACCTTGAGGCACCCCTATATTACATGGCTGCGAAGAAGAGTAAAAATTATCTACATGCACACAATAACTACGATTGCTTAAAAACGATTCAATCCATCTAACAAGCAAGAATGGAATGCCACTTTTCTCTAGTTTATTTAGGAGGAGTCTATGGTCTACTCTGTCAAATGCCTTAGAGAAATCGAAGAATATGATGTCAGTAGCAATTGATACGGCTTTATTAGCTGACCAATCAAGATGGGCAGCGAGTAGATTAGTAACTGTCGAATAACCCTTACGGAAACCATGTTGCTCAGAAGCTATTACATTATTCTCACTGTAAAACTTGACCATATAACCATGTATAATTCGCTCTAACATTCTACAGCATAAGCAAGTAATACTTACTGGTCTATAATTGTCTACTGAAGATCTATCACCCTTTTTGAAGATGGGGTGAATGATCGATTGTTTCCACTCTTTTGGAAGATTCGTATCAATAATAGATTGTCGAAATATGTTACAAAGTGGTGTATATATTGAGTCTGCTATTCGACGAAGATATATCGAAGGTAACAAATCAGCACCTTTGGAGTTTGTCTCTTTAAGACGATGCAGTTCAGCTAAAACTTTCTCGGGAGTTATCAAATTAGCTATGTCTAAACTAGGATATGAAACACTAGCACCTCTTATCGTTTCACTGTTCTGGATAGGTTCAGAATACTCGTTTGTAGTCTCTTTGTACAAGTAAAAATGCCTTGAGAACATCTCAGCAAGGTCGTCTTCAATAACGCTATCAAAATATTGGCCAATTGTTTTATTAGCGTTCCTACTACTATTCACATATAGAAAGAGAGCTTTGGGATCATGTCTACAACTATGAGCTAGACCATTTTCAAATAAATAGCGCTTATGTCGCTTTAAAGAATTGAAGAAATTTCTCGCCTGCTTATAAACACCATATTCACAAAACCCACCCTTAAAGCATTTGAAACTGAAGTCACGAGCCTTCATCGCAGTAGCCAGCTCAGTATCAAACCAACGAGCGCTTTTCCGACTAGTCTTAGACTTCAAAGGTGAGAATTTTACCATTAGAGAATAAAGCGTCACGCGAAAATGATCCCAGGCCTCGTCAACTCCGACAACAGCCGGATCAGGCCAACTTACTCTATGCAGCTTTGATGTAATAACATCATAGTTCGCCCGAAAAACATTAATCTGACGTTTGTACCGAGCATGATGAAACACCCTCATTTGTAAATTTAGCAAAACTTTAACTACACAGTGATCAGACAAACCAACAGGAGAATCATATTGGATACTACTGATTAATTGACTGTTTGTCGATAGGCAAATATCAAGAAGGGAAGAACTACAACTTGAAAAGCGAGTATGTAAATCAACAAATTGAGCAAGACCACAATAAGCAAAACACTCCATAAGGTCACAAGATTCACTATCACAAGTAGGAAGAACCGTATTCGAAGTCCATTCAACATCTGGCATATTCAGATCCCCAATTATCACAGTATCACAATCTCCTCGCGTATACAACTCTATCTCTTCAATGAGTTTCTTAGATATTGCCTTAGGAGCACGATACACAAGACCCAGTATGATGGGTGAGCTGTTATCAAACTTCACCTGACACCACAAACTCTCAACTCTATCAATAGACGACTTACTCAAAACGCGCACCTTAACTTCGTCTCTCATAAAGAGAGCTACGCCACCACCCCTACCCCCTATCCGATCACTACGGAACAAAGAATAGCCTGGGATGGATACCTCAGCATCGGATACATCACAATTAAGCCAAGATTCTGTAATACCAACTATAATTGGATTAACAGACTCGATCCTAAACTTTAGCTCATCGACTTTCTGTAACAAGCTCCGAACATTACAATAAAATATACTATGACTTTTATTCACACCAGTGCGAGTAATAATATCATCTCTAGCAATCTGACACACTTCAGATCCCAAATCAGCTAGGCACTTATATGCTGCAAGACCTTGCCAAAACCCTCCACATTCATGAGAGGCAATACATCTAATGGGGACCAACTGATTCGAATCCGTCGCCTCACTACTTGAAAATTTTGCACACATAGATTGCTCTCACCAAGTGCAACACGAGATGCAAGTTCTTTCTTAGCTTGAGACAATTTCTCCCTTTGAAGAGCGTCAAGATCTTTTAAGAGACTAACGTGGGATCCTTTTAAACGATATGAATTCCGAAGAATTAACTCAGCATGTGACTGCTCTCTAAATACGGCCTTGAGTAAACGCGGCCTATTACTAAGTGTATCACGCTTACCCAGTCGAAATAATGCAACGAGTTTAACACGTTTGACAATATCCACATTGCAAGAACCAAGTACCTGCGTTAATATAAATATCACACTCTGGACGTCCTCGTTCAGACGTACTTGTGCGTTCTCAAATAAAGATTCTCTTACATTGGCCAGAATAACAGATCTACATCGATCAGCGGTGTGTTTCCTATTATTACCAATTTGCAATTCGAGACTGTCACGTGACACTGCGGATAGTGTATGTTGACTTATCGTTGACGCTTGTTCCTTCTTTTTGACAGTCCCATTATCAGACATATGACCATGATTCAAAACCTGACAATATGTATTTTCATCATTAGTAACATCAGGTAAATGCACTGGAACATCCATGGCTACAGTCTCACCCTCTACAGTTAAATCTATATTCATTGGATTATTTGCATGACTTGAGGAGGGATATATAGAGTTAAGACTTGAGGAGGGATATATAGAGTTAGAATAGCTTCCATCACTATGACTGGAATTTTCAACATTCTTAGTAGATTTGGAAATAAGAACTTCCTTACTTTGACCGGCACTTATGCTTTTTGGAATTGGTGGAGCTGATATGGGTCCAAGAGAATTACAACTCGACTGACCGACAACCAAGGGGGTAGATTCCGTCTTCAAATCATTTATCAAAGATGCGCAGCAGTACCCGCAGTAGAAAGATGCATTAGACAGAGCTGTTTTCTTTTCCCCGGGAACTGAAACACTTGTCCACACATGACAATCTTCACTTGAACACCGAACCTGATAATCCACGAACTTGGCAGCATCACCTCGCTTTGTAGTCTTCCTCTGTTTGACCATTATATGTATGTATATTCAGACTTTATCAGAGTAAAGTCTCTTGTGTAGATTTCGACACAATAGTCAGACTTTATCAGAGTAAAGTCTCTTGTGTAGATTTCGACACAATAGTCTCTTGTGTAGATATTGGACACAATAAAGATTGTGTCCAATAAATCTTTTTCAATAAAGATTTCAATAAGGATTGAGTTGACTAATCCAGAATTGTTTCAATTTTCTTGATTTCGCATTGTAATTTGCTGCAGAGCGACGTCAATCTTCAATTCTGGTGTATTTACTTTAGATCTCAAATGTAAGATGTTGTAATCAAGAAAATTTTTACTTTAATGATAGAATATTTATAATAATTCCTCAAATATCATTTGATAAAATAATTCGATAGCAAAGTTCTATAATCAGAAAACAGGTTAAGGGTAGTAATAACAAGTAGCTATTAAAATATTTTATAAACCGATTTTGAAAATGAACTTTGTTTTCTTTATTCTATTTATATAAAAACTATGGAGAACCCGGCAACACACATCAGTAGAATGAAGTATCCAATGGTAGTTTCGGCTGCCTGTGTGGAATTGTGAATGAAGGCGTTTCCGACACTTTGCTTAAGTGTCTTAGGCTTACGCTCTTAACCAGATCGAATTACTGTGCGGACCATCCTTAAACACTAGGCAGAGGTTGTTGCTGAATTGTCGCTGCACTCGTTGGATCCTTAATGGATACGGCATGTTAGTAGTGCACGGATGTGCTGAGTAAACAACGGTCCATGATTTCTTATGAAATAAGGCATTTATACTAAATGGTGTTGCTTGTTAGACTGGACGTTGATTCATGACTTTTAGTTACTATGTCACTTCTAAAGTGTTGCCGGGTACTCATCATTTCTATGCTGAAGTGGTCGTCTTGGAAGTGACATGGTGACTGAAAGTCGTGAATCAACGTCCAGTCTAACAAGCAACACCATTTTGTATAAATGCCGTATTTCGTAAAAAATCCGGGACCGTTGTCTACTCATCACATCCGTGCACTACTATTATACATACCGTATCCATTAAGGATACAACGAGTGCAGCTACAATTCAGCAACAGTATCTGCCTAGTGTTTAAGGGAGGTCCGCACAGCAATTCGATATGGTTCGACATGATATCGATAACATGAAAGAGTATCAAGTGGGTTATAAAAAATATTAAAAATTTTTTATAGAGGGTACTTATACTAATGTTGCCGAATGTATAGTGAATGAAGTAGATTGAATGTTAAAAGAAGTTGGAATAACATAAATATTTTAGTTAGATGTACAAGGACCAAAAGTAGATGGATTTAATACGCTGTGATATATAATTATTGGAGCTGGATCAAAGAAAAGAAATTATTTTTGATATTTCGCTAACTTCAGTTAGCATCTTTCTAAAGATGCCAACAGAAGTTAGCGAAATATCAAAAATAATTTCTTTTCTTTGATCCAGCTCAAATAATTATTTATCAATAATGAATCAGTGTCAACTATTTAAAAACGCTGTGAAATGTTCGAACAATTGAATTCAAACAAGTATATAGAAATATTATAAAATTGAAAAATATTTAAATATAAATATGTGTTTAGAATATGTTTGAATGATAAAATTGTAATTTTGAGGACATAAGGGCGTCTTAAAGTTAATATCTTTGGATGGGTAGAAGAGATTTAACGAGTAAATAATAAGTTACTTTATGAAAAACAAAAGAAGAGAGAGAAACATATATACATTGTACATGTTTAAATCTATTGATTAATACGTGGTCACAAATTCTCTGAATTTTCGTTACTGAAATACATGTGTAAGGAAAACCACCGAAGTTTCGGCAATGCCTACAGTAATTTAAATGGGTACTGATACATACAGCTTATGTATATCAATATCGCGTATTGATTTATCAATATACAGTTGATGGATATCAATCGTCTCATAATTGATTACACAGTAGCTTGCAATTATATGAAAATATCCCCAAAATTACAGTCATACATTTTTGTAGTAGAATATATAAACATTACTTTATTATTTTATTCGCCATAATAATTGTTAAGCAAAAAATGGATAAGTTTGCAGTGTATATATTTAAAATAAATTTTATTACATATTATCAATAGAAGAACGCCGAACAAGACAAGTTAATGAATAAATTTTTAAACGCTACAGCGTTCATCATCAGATTGTAATCCGTTTAAAGATTTATTATCAAGAGCTTATTGAAAAGTTTTTGATTCTAAAAGTCTTAATAACTAATTACAATCTGTTAATAAATACAGTAGCGTTTAAAAATTTATTGAATAAATTATTTGTCGGTTGCATATATTCTATTGATTATTCAAACAAGAGTTACAATTTTAACATAATTTAGTTTAAATAGCATTTCTTACCTACGCTAAATATTCGAATATCAAGCATAATTCATCGTAAAGGGTTTTTCAGATGCATTTAACTCGAAATGAAATCGATTGTTTGCTTGTGCATGGGGCTGGATATGTTGCTCAACGGCGTCTTGCACGAGGCTTAAAACTCAACTTATCTGAAGCAGTTGCCTTATTGACCAGTCAAGGCTTTGAATTTATCCGCGATGGTCAAGACGATTATGAAAAGTTAGCAGCGGATATACGACGTTTATTAGGATTTCGCCAAGTGCTGTCTGGTGTACCAGAAATGATAAGAGATCTTGTATTTGAAGCTCCGTTTCTAGATGGCCCAAGATTAATAAAGATCAATGACCCAATATGTGCACCTGACGGTGATCTCGAACTTGCTTTGCGAGGAAGTTATTTACCTGTTCCCGCCTATGAAGCATTTGGAGCAATAAACGATGAATTTAACAATGCTGTAGTTCCGGGAAACATTATTCTTAAGGATCAAGAGCCTATAGAGCTTAATGCAGATTCATCGTCTACTGGATTTCTAGTCGTTACTAATATTGGAGATACTTGTATTACTGTTGGAAGTCATTATCATTTAATTGAAACTAACAAAGCTTTACAATTCGATCGAGCGGCTGCGTTTGGTATGCGTCTTAATATTCCTGCGGGCGATCAGATTTCATTTTTCCCCGGCGAAACAAAAGAGGTCCCTATTGTACAAATTGGAGGACAGAAAATAATTAGAGGTGGTAATCTTATCTGTGATGGTATAGTAGAAGATAATCTTCTAAAAAAGACATTGAGGAACATTAAGAAGAAAGGGTTTTCGCATAGAAAAGATGAATCTAATAGCAGTGACGATCGATGTGCGATCACTCACCTGCCAAGAGAACTATACGTTCAAATATATGGACCAACCACAGGCGATAAAATCTATCTAGGGGATACCTGTCTAACAATTGAAATAGAAAGAGACCTTACGAGTTATGGTGATGAAAGTGTGTATGGAGTAGGCAAGGTTATTCGAGAGGGTATGGGCCAAATGGCCAATGCTCGAAATGATACCGCATTAGATATGGTTCTGACTGGTGCAGTAATAATGGATCCTATTCTTGGAATCATAAAAGCGGATATAGGAATACGTGATGGACTTATTCAGAATATAGGCAAATCTGGTAATACACATACAATGTCGTCGGTTAGTACAGGTCTTATCATTGGAGTTGGTACGGATGTTATACCTGCACATGGTCTCATTGTAACGCCAGGTACTTTTATTCCGGGATTGTCACTTTCGCATATATCTCAACTTAAGGAGCTAATTTTGTTAAACGGAGTAACCACCATATTTGTTTCTGGAGCTTCCGGATCGGCCACAGGCACTACAGCTGGACCGAATGCTGTAAAACAAGCTTTGCAGTCTTTAGATGATTGTCCGGTAAACACAGGTATATTGGTTAGAGCTAATACAAGTAAAGGTGAAGGTATAGCAAAAGAAGTGGAAGATTCGCTGGTTGCTGGGGCTGGAGGAATGATTATCAGCGAAACTTGGGGTAGCACAACTGCGGCTATTGATACAGCACTTAGAATGGCCGACTATCATGATATACAACTATTTACTTGTATTGATCGTATGAAGGAATGCTACAGTCCAAGTGAACTTCTGTCTTTGTCGAAGCAGCGTCTTTTTATTTCTCCGTATTGTAAAGATATTTCTTCTGATGTGCTAAAGCATCCAAGCGTGATTTTGACAGCATGCCCTCGTTATGCTCAGGAACCGGATGGTGACTTTTGTCTAGACAGATTGTCTGAAGAGGTTTTGCATGACGTTGGAGCTATTAGTTTCTTGTCGAACAATGGGTGTGATAATACTCGTCTTAGTTGTGAATCAGAATATTTGAGAAGCATATGGCAAATCGCTCACAGGATGAAGGCGCTGCGTGGTCCGCTACCTGAGGAGACAACTGATTCTGATAACTATCGTGTAATGAGGTATTTAGCTAAGTATACAATTAATCCTGCAATTGCTTTTGGTTGTGAACATGCGATCGGCAGTTTGCAAAACGGACGTCTAGCCGATCTTTGTGTTTGGGATCCAGCGTTCTTTGGTGTTAAACCGAAATTCGTAATTAAGGGTGGTCAGATAATAGCCATGGAGATGTGTGCTAATAAGCCATCGAGTATTGGATCGCATCCATCCATAATTAGAACATCGATGGGAACGAATGGTAAGAGTCCATCGGCTAACTCCTTGGTGTTTCTTTCGAAAGCTGCTATGGAACTCGGTTTGACTAACGCGTACGCTATACAGAAACAACAATCTAGTATAAGAAATTGTCGTACTTTCAATCGGTCATCAATGATTTTAAACAGTACGAGCCCAAAATTAACAGTCGAAAGTTCAATGGGAAAGATATATGTAGGTCTTCCGGGTAGGAGAGAAACATTTTCAACTACTGATCTGGCTAGGGTATATTCCGATGTAAACCCGTTGTCGCAAAGATATTTTATGATTTAACCAAATTCTCAAGAAAAATTCAAATGTGAATATTAAATGTTCCATGTATCATGTCCATTGTTAAAATTATCTGTGAAGTTTGAATTTCTTATTTATTTTATTTTCCATTTTTTATTGAAATTTTGTATTTCAATAACCTCTAAAACGTGATACTTAATCTAATAGTTTTTAAATTATTGTTTCAATGTTGTGCTAATTTATTAAATTTAGAACTAGAAAATATAATGCTACCAACACAACTGGTCAATATGGAATAGAAGAACAAAAACCAAAATCTACAACAACAATTTATTGACAAGAAAAACAAACAATATACAATATTTTTCCTGTAAACCACTGGTCCGTGTGTCGGGTCGTGGAAGCAGTGCACGAATCAAACTACTCCAGACATCGCGATCTTAAGCTACATACCATAGTTTTCTATCAGATAGCCCAAGGCGGTCTTCGGCCAGTTTCGAAATTTGATCCCTTAACCTGTACCGTGGTCTACCTGGAGGTCTCTTCCCAGATAGTTCGGCCTGGAAAACCCTCCTAGGACGGCGATCCCTAGACATCCGCTGAACGTGTCCTAGCCACTTCGGCTGACTTTCTTCGATGTGGAGAAGCAGCGACTTTACTCCGAGTCCATCCCGCATGACCGAATTCCAAACCTTATCCAGAAGACTAAGACCGGACACAGCGAAGAAACCTCATTTCGGTCACCTGTATCCGAGATATTATCTTTTCGGTCATAACATTATGCTCATGACCATAGGTTAAGATAGGAACGAAGATTGCGTGGTAAACCGAAAGCTTCGCCCGAAGACTCAACTCCCGCTTCACCACGACATACCTGTACAAAGAACACATTGCTGCGTTAGCTGCACAAATCCGCTTCTCAATATTCTTGATGTTCTGCCGTCCCTCGACAACAATATCATAAGATACTTGAAATCCTCCACATCAGGAAGAACCTTTTCTCCAATCCTCCGAATTGACGTTGGCAACTGAATTCGAGATGAGCACATAGAGAAAGTCTTAGAGGCACTAACCAACATCCCTGCCGCTTGGCATTTCATCGTGAATCGATCTAGTAGGCATTGTGAAGTCTCAGGACAAGATGCCGATAAGACAACGTCATCTGCAAAAAGCAGATATACTATCCTGATGGAACCGAACTGAAGACCGACATCCGTCAAAGCAGCCCGTCTCGAAAGTTTGTCCATGTAAACAAGGAACAAAAGTACAGACAAAGGACAACCCTGACATAGCCCAACGCCTACTGGAAATGAGTCAGACTTCCTATATAAAACACGAGCACAACTCATACTTTGTTCATACATAGAAGCCACAGCTAACCGAAGATAGTGTGATACTCCATACTTTCTTAACATCTCCTACAACCTATCTCACGGAGCTCGGTTGACGCTTTCTCCAAATCTACAAAGCACATGTAGACTAGTTGAGCGAACTCCCAAGACAGTTCAAGAATAGTTGAGAGAGTAAAGAGCTGATCCGTAGTTCCATGACCTTGACGAAAGCCGCATTATTCCTCTTGCATCTGTCTCTCATCTATAGACCGTATCCTTAACTCAAGTATCCTAGCGAATAGCTTACCAATTTGGCTAAGAAGAGTGATGCCCCGATAATTGGAACATACTTTTCGGTCACCTTTCTTAAAGATCGGTACCACCACCCCATTTCGTCACTCACTTGGAACCTTGTCCGACTTAAATGCAAAGTTGAGGATTCGTGTTATCCACTTCATGCCAACAAAGTCGAGAGCCTTTAATGCTTCAGATCGAATCTTGTCTACTCCAGAATTTATTCAATGTCAGTCACCATGGATGCTCTCTTGTCATAGACAGTTTGAGAAGTTTTCTGCTTCCCAACACGAAGGTTCATGATCGTCCTTCAAAACATCTTTGAAGCTGACTTATAATCAAGTTCTAAGTGCTCCTAAACTTCTCCCAAGCCGCCTTCTTCGCTACAGTAAGTGCTCGAGCTGAAGCTCTCTCTGCTTTTCGGTACTTGTCCACAGCTTCCACTGATTTATCTGACAAAGTTGCCTTATATGCCAGCTTCTTCTGTGGAACAAAATCTCTAACTGTTGGTGTCCACCAAGCAGTTCGAGTATTTCCTCTTCGACAAGCACCTAAGGCCTTTGAGCCACAATTTTTCACAGTTGATTTGGTAAGCGAGGATCTAAACATCTCCCATTGCTTATCAATGTTCTTCACCTCTCTTGATCAACCGAGAGAAGTCTTCCCGGATGTAGCCAGAAAAACGTTCTTTGACAGAAACATCTTCCAGACGCTCCCAGTACGCCCTCACACAACGTTTGGGTTTACCAGGCTTGTCTAGCATCCTGATCGTGCCATCGAAGTTGACTAACTACAAGGTAGTGATCGGTTGACAACACAGCCCTTCTTTTCACACGAGCGTCCAAAACATAACGTCGCAGATCAGATGGAACGATTACAAAATCGATCATTGTCTTTGACTGAAAGAATCTTGATGCCATGTGCATCTATGGATCTCCTTATGTTCAAACATGGTGTTGGTTATGCACAAATTGTTACGAGAATAAAAGTTCAATAATTCAACACTACTCGCATTTATATTAGAGAGTCCGTTCTTCCCCAACACTCCCTTCCGAGTACTACTGTCGCTACCAACATGAACATTGAAGTCACCCAATAGAACGAGGGAATCTCCAAGAGGATTACTATCAAGCAGAGCCTGAAAAATCTTCCACGAAGGCTGCGTATTCTGAGACAATGTTGGGAACATACGCACACACAACAGTTATCCCTTTTCCCACTTTGACTAAAAGTCTCAGAGACGCCAGCATTTCGTTCACTGGGTTTAATCTCTTTACAACGAACGACAACCGGGGACTTGTAAGTATCCCTACACCTGCCTGCGGTGGCTTTCCGTTAGTAACTCTCGAATAATTCAAGGTCCAACCTTGATCCAAAAGTTTAGTTTCAAATCCAGAATAGTAAAGGGAAGTCACTCAGACTATTTCTAGACCGAAGCTAACCATCTCATCATCTAATTCTGGTTCCTCCCCCGCCAGCGAGATGGCATTCCACGTTCCTACATGAAGGCGAGTCCGCTACGGATGTTGATGCCTCATTCGCTGTCTCCATCCAACTGCCTGGTCACACGACACCCGACAATGAAAACTCCTCCGGTAAGTGGTGAGTTGACCATTGTTCTTTGCATTTAATTTATATTTTATAAATTTCTTACTTGTCATTTTCATTGTCTTCGTTTGTTTGTTCGGTTATCTCCCGTTCCCAATATCCTTTGATGATCCAGCATCGCTACTGTAAGAAGACCGGTCTCCGAGACTCTCTTCCGCTTTTTCGTCCCTTTTCGTCCATTGTCCAATCTGTCGTTGGAGTCATCGGAGTGATTTTGTTTGTTCGGCTATCTTCCGTTTCCAATATCATTTGATGATCCAACATCGCTACTATAAGGAAACAGGACTCCGTGTCTCTCTTTCGTCTTTTCGTCCATTGCCTATTTCGCCGTTGGAGTCATCGAAGGGATCTGAGATAGTCTATAAAAAAATTATATCTACGGCTGTTGCAAGCTGACCAAATATTTAGCCGTTGATCAGCAAATGTCGAACATCCATTGCCTAGGCCGCTCCACGAAGAGACTAATTGGCAATAGGTGTCAGTTTCATATTTACTCGACTGGTATCTAGTCGAGAAAGTAGATTTTGGCACCAAAATCTACTTTCTATATATTGTCATGTTCAAAAATGTTCAACAAATATTAACAAATATCGTAAAGTATAATATTTTTTAATATTAAATATATTGAAACCAGCATCTATAACTTGTGTTCTATTCTGAATATGAACAAAATATAATTTTAGTACAAACGTTTATGTAAATGCTTCGCTTATAGTCCAATTAATAAACCAATTAAATTTATATAAAATATTTATTTCATATAATATACGTGTTTAAAGTTCAAATATGATCTTCATATTTAATATTTATTGAACATTAATATTTTTTGCAAGTCGAATTACTTTATGAACTTTTGTATATTAACAAATTCAATATTTAATATTCTAGTTGCATCATCGGAACTTGACAATGTTATATCTGGTGTTGATTGTAGCAGTGTCCAGCGAAAAAATAATTTAAAATATCGTCATTTTAAAATCTTTTATTGATCTTTAATTGCTAAACTGTTTATTATGTAATAGTAAGCAATAATTTTGTATCTTCATAGGAATGAACTGTATTTTAGTTTGTATTTGGCTCGCTGATGTGCTCACTCAATGAATTAAACCTGTTCAGACACTTTTTCCTGAAAACATTTTATAATTCCATAAAATTGTATAAAGTGTATCAATTTATTCTGTACAACCATGTTGTTGATTTTACGAAATTATTGACAATTGAACAGGCAAATAAATACAATTGTGGATGTTTTATTTTAAACAATATATATAATAGTAGTGCACGGATGTGCTGAGTAAACAACGGTCAAGGATTTCTTACGAAATACGGCATTTATACTAAATGGTGTTGCTTGATAGACTGGATTCACGACTTTCAGTCACCATGCCACTTCTAGACGACCACATCAGCATCGAAATGATGAGTACCTGGCAACATTCATCAGTAGAATGAGGTACACACTGGTCGTTTCGGTTGCCTGTGTGACATTGTGAATAAAGGCGTTTCCGATACTTTGCTTAATTGTCTGAGGCTTACGCTCTTAACCAGATTGAATTGCTGTGCGGACCATCCTTAAACTGTGTAGACCATCCCTATATATATAATAGTTGTGGGTGTTTTTCTCACAGCTGGGGTCCTTTTCAATAAACTCTTTTTGTCAAATAAATATTATCTCCCCAATATTTCCAGCAGTTTGTCTTTGAGAAAATAAACAACAAAGTTATTTATTGGCGTTCACAAAAGATTAAATGTAGGCAGTGCGAAGCTCAATGTGATTATAAGCGGCTCACACTCCTATGTCATATACTCTAGCTTATATTATTTCGCCAGCTCCGACAGACGGAACATTGACAACAGGACCAGTGCCACGGCCACTACGTCTGCTCTCGTCAGCAAAACCAGCAACAAGAATCTGGCTAATCCGATCAATGAGCTCAGGTTCATTGAATTGTCTGTTGGTTGTCAACTGAGCCATAATCTCATCAGATATTTTTACACGCTTAAGTTGAGCCAATTTGATGCTGAACTCACTATCATAATCCTCATAAGAGGTATATCGTTTACCATCAGGACCATTGACGGCCGGCGATTTGAACAAACTAGTTTCGCTATAAAATATGCTAGCGAATGCACCAAGTCTCCCCAGAACACGCCCTTGAATGTGATCTGCAGTATCAATACGATGCTCACCAGTCAAGTAAGCAGAGACAATATGGAATCTCGCCCTGTTCTTTATGACGGTATTATAAGCATCAGCCAACACTTCAAAGTCACCGACTTCCGGTGCCAGTCTCATAGCAGGATGCTTGACCATCCTCTGGAGGATAGCCCTGCCTATTGCTAATTTGCCAACACCTGCAGGGATGCCAGTCATGCGCAATCGGAAATCATCACTTAACCTGAAAAGTATTGGGAACGCATTAGAAAAATCCCTTGTAGGGCGAAGATTTTATATTCCCATATGTCTGAGCACTCTGATCGTGCCAGCCCAATGCCCAGCATTGTCTAATGTGTTTATCAAATTATCGCCGGACATAGCAAAAAGGTCCAAAACTTTCTTAAGATATTCAGTTGTGCCGTCCTGTCCGACATGGTGATTCGTGCTCGAAAAGCTCACCTTGGTACTAAGCACAACTGTAAGGATTTGCCGAACCAAAGCGGCATCAAAGTTTAATTCATTGCGCGCAGATAATACAGCAGGATTAGGCACTTCTACTGCATCCCATCGTCCGTCTTTCTCCAAGTCATAAATGTAGCCAAATAAACCGTATTTGACTATGCTGTAAGCGCAAACAGCAGCAATTCTCGGTTCTGCGCGTGCCAGGAGCTTGGTAGCTGCTTTAAATAGCACATGCCGCATAGGTAGCGGAATCTTCGCGGTGGTGTTGATCAAAATTGGCAGACGGATATCGCTATTGGGCGGGGTATCAACCACTGCTTGGATTCAAAGTGTAGGTTCACCATTTATTAAAGGTAACTCAATACCAAACGGTTGTAATCCAGATTATGACATATTGAATTTTTAAAGAGAGAATTTACTTATTTTAAACCGTATAACGACAAATTCACAAGAATTTCTTGTGAATTCACAAGAATTCACAAGAAATTCACAAGAATTTCTTGTGAATTTATCGTTATACGGTTAAACAGGCACTAAATTCTTTAGTGCTTGATGCATGGTTAAACTGTAATAGTCACTGCCATGCACAGAGCTTATGCTAAATTCCCTTTGATGATTCAGATTAAGGGTAGTTCTGTTTTCGAGCTTTAAACACTGTTTAAGCGTGTGTTAAGGTGCCTATAGATGATTATAGAAGTCACGGTACTGATGAGCTCCGTTAGAGCGAAACGCGTATACCGTTGTGAAGTTTGTCGTCACACATAGGATGACTGGGCATACGTAGCGACTTTGAATAATGCAAGAATAATTCGGTTCTATTTCTTAGTCTGATGAGGATATATAGAATGCTGCCTGGTGTTTATGCCTCTTCATGAGGAAAACATAGTGATATATTTATGAGTACACCAGTGAGTGTCCCAGGGCAGGTGTAACAACAAATTATATATATATATATATATATATATATATATATATATATATATACTAAGATAATTGTTTGACCACATTCGGGGATCCTCTAATGGGATGTCAGCCATATAGTTCAATTCAATTAATCAACCCGAATAATACAAGCAGTTGCGAAAATTAATGATTTATTTAAGACGTTTCGGCGATTAAGCCTTTGTCAATTGTATGTTATTTTATCTCAAACTTTTTTTAAGCAAATTACAATTGACAAAGGCTTAATCGCCGAAACGTCTTAAATAAATCATTAATTTTCGCAACTGCTTGTATTATTCGGGTTGATTAATTGAATTGAACTATATATATATATATATATATATATATATATATATATATATATATATATATATATATATATATATATATATATATATATATATATATATATATATATATATATATATATATATATATATATATATATATATTATTTATTAATATGACGGATCTAGTAAACGTTAATATATATAATTAAAGTAAACCAGTCTTAACGAAGAAATTAATACGACGTTTCGCTTTTTATTAGCTTTATCAAATCTATAACAGAAACACAAAAACTTAAAACCTGAATATAGCAAAGAAAGTAATAATTGTTCTATGTGATATCAATCCACTTGTAAAAGTGGTGTTTATTGATACCATTTGGTGTATCAGAAAATAGCTGCCCGACCCATTGTTGTTCGTTATATTTTCTCAATTTATCAGTGCCGGTATTATTAGCGATGATAGTGTAATTGAAACAATCTTCTGTGATGTTATGAGTATCGATGCAATGTTCCACTATAGAGTCTTGGGTCTTTTTACCCCTCAATATGTCTGATCTACGATTGTTCAGTCTCTCACTCAAAGAGCGTCTAGACTCACCAATGTATTGTGCCGAGCATAGTGAACAATATCCTAGATATACGACATCCTTTGTACTGCATGTAACAGGGTGCTTAATTCTATAACTCAAACCTGTTACATTACTTGTAAAGCGATTTGTTTCTACAATTTGTGCGCAACACTTGCATCTAGGGCGTTCACACTTTTTGCATGAATTTGCAACTCCAACTTTTGTAGTCTCTGACGAGCTTTTAATGATATTCCTACCTAATTTGTTATTAGATTTGTAGACAAATTGTAAATTGGGAATATTAATGTTTTCAGATTTTGCCATGTTTTTAATTTTCAGATTAAGACTCCTTTCGACTGCCGTTAATGCTGGGTGGAATGGCATTACTATTCGAATTTGATTAATTTTGTCATTTTTAACTTGAGGTAATTCATTCTGTAAATATGTTCTATGTCGTGCCCTATTGATACTGCTTAATATCTCTCGTTTAGTAAAACCTCTGTTTGCTAGGATACCTCTAAGCTTGTATAGATGTACTTCTCGACGTGCCGGTTCACTACAAACACGTATTATTCTACACGCTTCATTTTGTATAAGGGATTTTTTCGTGTAATTAGGATGAGCGCTTTGTGCATGAAGGTAATTGGGTATGGAGGAGTTCTTGCGATACAATTCAGTTTGTACATTGTTATTTTCATCACGATAAACTGAAATATCGAGAAAGTTCGCGGGAACAGAAAATGATGTTGTAAATTTTAAAGAACCAAAGTTATTGACATCGTTATTTTCATCATTATCGTGATGAAAATAACAATGTACAAACTGAATTGTATCGCAAGAACTCCTCCATACCCAATTACCTTCATGCACAAAGCGCTCATCCTAATTACACGAAAAAATCCCTTATACAAAATGAAGCGTGTAGAATAATACGTGTTTGTAGTGAACCGGCACGTCGAGAAGTACATCTATACAAGCTTAGAGGTATCCTAGCAAACAGAGGTTTTACTAAACGAGAGATATTAAGCAGTATCAATAGGGCACGACATAGAACATATTTACAGAATGAATTACCTCAAGTTAAAAATGACAAAATTAATCAAATTCGAATAGTAATGCCATTCCACCCAGCATTAACGGCAGTCGAAAGGAGTCTTAATCTGAAAATTAAAAACATGGCAAAATCTGAAAACATTAATATTCCCAATTTACAATTTGTCTACAAATCTAATAACAAATTAGGTAGGAATATCATTAAAAGCTCGTCAGAGACTACAAAAGTTGGAGTTGCAAATTCATGCAAAAAGTGTGAACGCCCTAGATGCAAGTGTTGCGCACAAATTGTAGAAACAAATCGCTTTACAAGTAATGTAACAGGTTTGAGTTATAGAATTAAGCACCCTGTTACATGCAGTACAAAGGATGTCGTATATCTAGGATATTGTTCACTATGCTCGGCACAATACATTGGTGAGTCTAGACGCTCCCTGAGTGAGAGACTGAACAATCGTAGATCAGACATATTGAGGGGTAAAAAGACCCAAGACTCTATAGTGGAACATTGCATCGATACTCATAACATCACAGAAGATTGTTTCAATTACACTATCATCGCTAATAATACCGGCACTGATAAATTGAGAAAATATAACGAACAACAATGGGTCGGGCAGCTATTTTCTGATACACCAAATGGTATCAATAAACACCACTTTTACAAGTGGATTGATATCACATAGAACAATTATTACTTTCTTTGCTATATTCAGGTTTTAAGTTTTTGTGTTTCTGTTATAGATTTGATAAAGCTAATAAAAAGCGAAACGTCGTATTAATTTCTTCGTTAAGACTGGTTTACTATTATATATATATATATATATATATATATATATATATATATATATATATATATATATATATATATATATATATATATATATTATAGATTGTGAAAAGTCGCCGTACACAGCGGTTCAGGAGTCAAAGGTGGATATAATTGATTTTAAATCCATACTTGCTTTTAAGAAAATGGACTTCGATCATAAACTTCAACAATTTAATGTATTCGAGATAATTATAATTACCATCAGTCATTATCAGTCGAATAAATTTCGACTTTTTCGTGATAACTATAAAGACACCAGTAATTCCTTATTTTGTTTAACGAAGCTCAGGTGCATAAAATATTTTTATTGTCTTGTTGTGCGTGTATAACTTCATGTAATTCTCTAGATAAGACATAAATGAGCGTTTGTTAATTATGAGGGCACCTAATTTCTCGCATGACTCCAAATAGAGTACATTCTCATGAATTGTAGTTTGCGTACTTCGTACCAGGAGCCAATCTACAGTTGATTTTAAATTTATGCTTGACGCTAAGGCAGTGGACTTCGATCATTAGCTCTGTATATTGTACTACTTATATTGTACTACTTATATGATAATTTTGCGATCCTACAATCATCGAATGCATTTGTATATACAACTTACCATGCTTCACAGAGTTAGAATGATTGTCTCAAATAGAAACTTGTGTTATTACCATTAGACTGTTTTATTGATCTAGCACAGCCCCGGGCCATATACAGATTATGCGTTTCCTTTAAAATATATTTTCATCAGAGACAAAAGTATTATTTGAAAATCTACTCGTAAAAATTTTCCGATTACTTAAAGTTAATATAATTTTTATATTATAATTAATATATTTTTTATTTCCGATGATCCTTTGCCTATTTTATATTTTATTAGTTTGTTTTATTTAATTTTTAAAATATCCGAGTTTAATGTTTCCGTTAAATCATGCGTTACTGATTAAATAACGTTACAAATTAATTATGTACCGCTATGCTGTTTTCGATATGTTGCTAATTGCAATCGACTAGAATATAATAACTAAAGGTAAATTTGCAAAATGCTTTATAATGTATATTTTACAATTTTAATTATGACCTTTAAGAAAACTATTAAATATTCTCCTAACACGTAAACGTCATTATTAATTGTTTACCAATTACTTATCAATATTGTATTTTTTTCATTTAATTTTTTTATCATTTTGGTAAATATCAATTTATATCGTGATTTGTCGCTGATATTAATTTTCTAAGATTATACAATTTAAATATGTTCAACAATCTAATATTACATAAAAACCAAATATTACATCAAAAAAATCAAATACAAAAACTCAATATGCAATATATTGTAAACATAATTTATTAAAATATTAACTCATATATTTTCTGCTGTAATTTAAGATATTTGACTAATGAATCTATTTCATGTTAAGTAGTCTAATATATTAAACAGCGTAAGTTATCAGCAGAATCACTCATTGCTAGAAGAATATTTTAAAGTAAGTTATATTGGACCTAAAATGTAAAAGGGAAATAACAGTAATATATAATATTTAAGATATTTGGAGTATGGCACTTTCAAATCCTAATATTATTAATTTATAATTAGATCGGTTGACTGATCAGATAAGATAATTGATTCTTCGTATTTTATACAAATTTATTTTACGTATTTATTTACGTATTTTTTATTTTATATAAATAAAAAATAGATAAATAATTATAAATAATAAATAATTATAAAGATTTTATACAATTTATATAATGATAAAATTTATAATTAAAATTTAAGATAAAAATCAATTTTTATGAATTGACTAATAAATAATATACGATGTATTTGAATTAGGAATAGAGGTCATCAGGAGGAATTGCTGTTATCATGATATGGAACATATTCCTCAACCGAACATAGTAGCGGGGCAAATACATGCTAATAACGTATTTTTCGCTATACGGATTTGCGCTATACATAAATTGAGTAATATCTCGAACATTCATATTCAATCACAAGGACAAGTTATTTCTAACAATCAAATTAACACACTAACATCAGTCTACCATTACTTAAATTTCGTCCAGACCCTCATATTTAAATGAATATACAGTTTTTTGACGAAATGTATTCAATTTAAACAAAAATTGAACAAGTGCTTTGAGCATCCACTGATATTAAATCTGAAAGGTCACAATTCTCTGTTCAAGGAAATCTAAAGCTATGTCAACTTAGGGTCACACTTGTTGGGCAGGTTCAGATGGAGGATCGCTATTCAGTGAAACTAAAGGCTAGGCTAACTTAGGTTATACCATGTTAGACAGGTTTGAGTACAGGATTGCCCTAGCCCTTAACAGTGAATACCATGGCTCTAAACTGTATCATGTACAATTACCGACCTTCGCAACAGGCCTGCAGTTTGTTAACCATACCGTTGCAACAAAAATGACCAAATGATTAAATGTGCCTCGACCGGAGCTAGATCGTACTTCACATACGACGCGCTTGGATGATATCGATCGAGGTTGAAAGTTAATAAGGGTTCCCGATTCAAATGAGGTTTCGGCAAGCAATCATCTAAGACAAAGGTAAAATAGTGATCGAAAATGAGTTGTGTGGAGGTGATCAAGGTTGCACCGTTGAACGCTGGATCAATGACATGAAGATCGCTCGGGTTGGTTAGTATACGTTTTTAAACGGATGAAAATTGAGATATGTGCCGACCAGGAACTTCGTTGGACTAAAGCTAAATCAAGAGATCTTGGCGGTGAATACAAACTCATCTATAGTGGATGCTATGATCGAATGAACGGAGTGGGAGTTATTTCAGAGATACTCGTATGTTCTGTGCATGAAGTGCAGCGATACTGATAAATTGATGAAAATATCTATCATGTGTAATAAGGTGAGCCTTCACTTCGTCAGCACATACGCTCCACAAATTGGGTTACCCTCCAATATAAAGGACGAATTCTAGAATATGTTGGAGTAAGTAACGTGGGCGTTATCAGAATAAGATTATCTGATGATTGCGGGTGATTTGATCGGACACATTGGATCATCAAATGGGGGTCACGTATGCCACAGTGGAAATGGATATGGCGACAAAAACAATGAAGGAACGCGAATCCTCGAGTTCGCAGACGCCGATAAATTAGTTATGACCAACACTTAGTTCCAAAAAAGAGTATCGCATCTAGCAAAGTTCTACAACGTAAGCGCAATATTTTAGATCGATTACTGTCTCGTAAAAAGAAGATACTTGTAAAGCGTCCTGGATTGCAAGATAATTCCATACGAAACTGTTGCGACTCGACACAGAACAGTTATCTACAAGATACGATTTATGAATAAGTCGACGATGCTATAACGCAATGGACCAGAATGGATAAAGTGATGGCGGATGAAAGAATTGGAGATGGTTCTTATCGGGGCATTGATCTGCTTCCCATCATAATGATAAAAGAGACGTTGACACATGTGAAGGAGCAAATGCATAAAAAAAGGATTTATTTTAACGTGGCAAATGCGTGCCAGCGCACGCTTACATGACCACAACAAAACAAAACTGTGAATCAGGTGTCGAGAAGGTGTGAACGGAGGAGGTGTTTGAATGTGATAAAGGAGGGGGCGCGGCGGACGTCGAGAGGGAGTTGATTCCAGGCGAGTGAGGCGGCGACGAGGAAGGATCGGAGACCGTAGTTGTTGGAGTAATTAGGAACGTGGAGTAAGAGGGTATGACAGGAACGAAGCGATAGCGAGGTGGGGCGAGTATCGTCTAAGAAAGGAAGGTTGATGAACGATGGGGAGCCGACAGCGATGAGACGAAAAGTAACGTGAAGGCGGAGTTTGATGCATAGGTCTGTGAAAAAATATTGCAGAGTAAAATGGCTAAAAGGCATAAAATATAAAAATGTGCCTGTCTGTGGACCAAGGATGTGAAGGAGGCATTTAGGGAAAAGAAGAAATATCATGCTTTATTACAGGTGACAACTTTGGAAAATTAGAATGAATATAAGAATGACCGAAAACGAGCAAAGTGTGTAGTTGCTGCAACTAAGAGCAGAAAGCAAATGACCATGTATGGTGAATTGGACAGTAGTCAAGGGCAAACTGCATTATACCGCCTGGCTAAAAATCGACAAAAACAGAGCGAGAACAATGAGCGTTTTCATTGTATCAATGACAGTATTGAAAAACTCACAAACGATAAAGAAAAGGTGTGAAACATATAGGAAACACTACGAGATGATCAGCACAACTAAATTTTCTCATCCACAGATTCCCTGAATCCACCTTGTTCTCGGTCCTATGAAATAAATCAATAAGGAAGTTACAGTCGCCCTAAATGATTTACGACCGGGAAAAGCTACAGACACAGACGACATACCATGGGAATTGTGGAAGTCGCCATGCTGTCAACCGGTAGAATGGCTCTTTATATCATATAAAATTAATATCATATAATAACCTATAATTATATATATGTTATTTAAATAACCCGTAACGTTCTTAATAAATTATTTCATTTCAACTGCCAGTTTTTCGTAAATTAAATTATATATATAACAATTGTAGAGTTGTAAAATCCACAATTATTAAAAACAACAATTTTTTAAAATAGTTGATAATGATCAATTTTGATAAAGAATTATTGGAGCTGGATCAAAGAAAGAAGTAAAATTTTATTTCGCTAACTTCTGTTAGCATCTTCAGAAAATTACATCTTCAGGTAATTTTCTGAAGATGCTAACAGAGGTCAGCGAATATCAAATAAAATTTTCCTTCTTTCTTTGACCCAGCTCCAAAAATTCTTTAACAACAAATTCTGTTTTTATCTATGTAACCATAGATAATACATTTCTATTCATGATTTTTTATGTCCTTTTGAACAATACTTCGTAATAAATAACTGTTTATTACTTTATAGCGTTTAATACAAAAGAGAAACTGTAACTTATTGATACATAAAGGAACAAGTGTGCTATATTTTTAATGAAAGCAGCATTTCTCCTATTCCATTATATTACAATATTTTAACTTGAACTCGAGTCTATTTTCCTTTATATTAATTTGATAAAATCTTAATTTCTACATCTTTATAATTCAAGCATCGTTGAAACGTTTACGATTCACAATCGGATATTAATTTTAGACGTTAGATTAGAATCATATATATAGGTAAAATCGAATTTGATTTACATTCGCGTTGTTGGATCATTTTAAGATGCTTTAATATTTAAAAAATCAGTATCCAAAAGAGAAAATAATACTCTTGTTGTATTTTTTCTCTTTTGGATACCGATTATATATATGGGTAAGTTTTTGAATCGAGCATATTCTTCAGCCTCCAAACTCTCGTCACTCCTAGACGGTAATGTGATAGCCGTTTCAAACAAAACCTTAAGATTATATATATGAATACCTTAAAAATATAAATATAATTTTCAATATATATAATAAATATTATTATTAATATTTATTTATTAATTAATATTTATTAATTTTCAATATAAGTCCAGATGCCAAAACCTTTGAAATTAATCAAAATGACAATAAATACGTGACCTTTCTGTATCCACGTAGAACAATGGGATTTATCATTTTTAGCAATTTTTGATTTCCTAAAATAAATATATCCTGTATTATTTATGATTCGTTGACTTTATCTTTTTATCATTTATTATTTACGGTAGATCATTTCATACAACGGCAAGGAATCATTTAGTCGTAAATTCTTAACTCTACAATTATATAGGACGAGTCGCTTATATAATAAATATTTGATACTTTTACAAGTTCCTATATCTGTTTTTTTTATCAACGACGACTAATGTTGTAAGCACATGGAACTGATTGATTTTATTTATTAAACATAAGGGATGTTGATGCATTTTTAAATTTAGAATTTTTGAGCAAAATTAATGAAAAAATAAGAATTATTTTTATAGTTCACTAGCTGCTATCATCATCAGAAACAAACAGTTCTGTTTCCGATGATGATAGTAGCAGCTAGCAAAATATAAAAATAAATTTGCATTTTTGATTGATTTTGCTCAAAAATTCCAAAAGAGAATTTTATTCAGGTTTACTTGACCCATGTCCAAAAAAATATAGTCATTGCCTTTTTACATAAATAATTTAAAATTATATATTTATATCAGTTTGATTTCATAAGTATAACAGAATGAAAAAAGGGAAATGCCATTACTTGTTCGAATCATTAATAGCTAATAACATGAACGGCAAACACAAGTCACACACGGCCGTTATTTGAATATTTTCCCGTCATTGAATGCTTTATCTTGATAGTTTTTCGGTGTCCACAAAAGATATTCATTAATAAGTTCCTTTACTTCGGGCTTGCTGATATCTAGCTTATTCCATGTATATGATTCGTAATCAATACCCCAATCGCTGCACAGTTCAAATGCAAGTTTCTGTCCTCGCCATAACCAAATACCGGCAATTGTGTTATTGTTATCCTCGCCGAAAATACACATGCTAGCGAACGCATGATTACGCATGGTGTCCAATCGTTGAAACATACCTGAAATAAGGTTACTGGTCATAAATGTAAGTTTCAATTCCTCAGGAAACTTGTAGCTACAAAACCATATACTGTAATGTTCGGGGTCAAAATGTTCCCAAAAATAAGGTATTGCGACTTTCTCGGTGTCTTGATTAGAATACACTCGCTTAAAATCATCAACACCAAATGAACCTTTAGGCAATGCGGCTAGTGGGTTCTTGCTTTTAGGAACGGTGTCAGCGTTTTCGGCTTCGGTATTACTATTTGCACCATGTGAGTGGCTACTAACATCGTTCTCTGATTTTTGTTCATGTTTAGTTTCTTTCTTATCGTCAGTGACAACAGTAGACAGAGTATCGACTTTGAAAAATTCAAACTTGGTGGCTAAATCGCCTAACGCTTTTATAACTTCGGGTTGGTGAAGAATTGTGTTGAACCAGCGAAGTAGGTGGTTGAGGGGATTGACCTTATCTTTCATTGATGACAATTTAAACAAAAGAAAACAATTAGAAAATACAGCAATATCAGCTAAGGTTATACGTTCGTTAGTAAAAAATGTATTAGACTTTAGATAATCATTTAAATGGTTAAGTACCTTCTTCACTTCTTCTTTGGATTTTGTAAGCGTTGTTTGCTTAAGTTTATGATCTTCGTCTTTGCTAGTACATTTATCAGTGTTGTTACCAGTTTTACACTCATGTGGTTTAATATAGGCACACGATTCAACAAGCGGAACAAGTTCGCGTTCCGCAAAGTAGGTCCATTCTAACACCTGGCATTGGTACTGTAATCCTGAATTACTCGCTCGTAATTGGTCGTTAGACAAAAAGTAAGCGATCGAATTAGAATCGTGAAGTACCGTTTGAGCATCAGCCGATACAAACACTGGAATTTCCGGATAAAGCTGCTTATATATTGTGTCAATATGTTTTTCAATAGTTGCCGGGACTGTATCTGATAAGGAAATCTGAGTGTTACTGTACGCAGCCGATATTAAACAGGGAAGAGTCCTGTAGTATTCAGGTAAGCTGTATAGAGTACCAGCCAATTTAGATGCGCTACTCATCTAAAGGATACAAATATTTCGTATAATACAAATATATATATATTAAGTTTGCAAACAGGAAACATATATCATTGAATGATAGCTATTGAACCTGTTCCGTTTTAGTAGGTGTATCAAATGAAAATAAAGCATATTTTAAAAACGTGTAGATATTTTGAATCAAATTCACGCTATATAGGTTAACACGATGAGTCACTCAGGGATGCCTCTGTATCCATATCAAGTATGGCAAGGCTTGGGAATCCAGTTAAGCAAGCTAATTTTTTGTTATTTGGTATTCCACTGAGTTGTGATTAGCACTCACAACAAATATATATTGTAAACGATTTTTCGAATTTCTATAGGTTTCTTTCATAAAGTTATTTGGATCCTACTTGTCGTTTCACTTATAATAACAATAATATATTTAACGTGACAAATGCGTACCAACTGCACGCTTACAAGTCGACTAACAGCAAAGAAACAACAAACGCCAAGCAGATAAATTAATTAAATTGCTTAAATGGGATCAGATTTGGCGCTTGAAGAACAGCAAGGAGGAAACGCAAGGAACAGTAAACAGGACGAGAATTATCAAGAAAAGGAAGGTTGAGAAATGAAGGGGTATGAAAAGTTACAAGGCGGAAAGCAACGATAAGAAGACGAATTTGAACACGAGAAAAAATGGTAGGCAAATTGAGAGAAGCAAGACGGTGAGATGTATGATCAAAATGACGAAGACTGAAGAGAATTGGGACGGCTGCATTGACGATGCGTTGTAGGGGAAGAAGAGTGAATTTAGGTGAGTCGAAAAATAGACTAAGATAGTAATCAAGTCTTGAGAAAAGGGGAGGTGACATGAGTAATGCAATGGAAATCGATCAATCCATGAATTTGACGGAGTTTGCAAATAATCAAGGTAGATGAGCGTTCTTTATATCTAGCGAAAGGTTTAAGTAAAAGTCGGTCGTCGAAATGGAAGCCTAGGAAAATGAGATTATCAACGATAGGAAAAAAGTTGAGGCGATGGAGAAGAATTGATTGATCGACATGTCAAACGCAGATGATAGATCAAGAGAAACTATGACACTATACATATTTTGATAGCGCGAAAAATATTCTTTTATAAATAAAGGTGCTTTCAAAGTTAAACTGTAGATTTTTATTATGTCGCCAGGCACTTCTTAAACTAGTTGACAGTATATGAGCATACTGTTGACGGTAGTAGTCTGTTCTTAAGTCCAAGAACACTCTTATATATGTAGTATGTCCGGTTTGCTGGATTCGAGGGTTTTCAGCATCAGAGGGTGATCGCGCAAGTGAGGCAAGCTCGAAGGCATAACATTATATATTGAGCAAAACTGTTTAAATACTATTCGAACGATCAATTTAATTTTAAAATTTGTTATCTTGGTTGAATTTTGCTGCAAAATAAAAAATAAAGAAAATAGTTTACTCAAAAATAAGTTTATTAGCAAAAAAATTAATAATTAGTAAAAAATAACTTCTTCAAAGCGTTTAGTAATATACGATAAGATAAGTTTATCATGGAAAAACTGATTTATAGATACATATGCGTATGATAATTGAGACCACTCACGTTAAGTATCAGTAATATGAGTAATATACTCATCTTAAACTATTCCGTTAGGTGACAATGAGATATGAAGATAATAAAATGCATATTTATAAAACGATCAAATTGAAAAATAGAATTGATACATATTTCGTAGACTAGTCGAAATCAACTTAATCATTCCTTAATCATTTTTAGAAAAAGCAAGCATCAACTAAGCATATTAAAATATTAATAAGTGGGGTTTAAAATTTAAAATACGAACTGAGACTCATGTACATCTAAATTTAATTATAATAATGCCATATCAAATGATTGAAAGTAATCAGTTCCCTGATAATCTACAATTTTATTTCAATAAATGTTATATTATCTATAAATAATTGGAGATGGATCAAAAGGAGGAAAATATCAAATTTTCCTTTTCTTTGATCTATCTCCAATAAATCTTTATCAATAATGGATCACTATCAACGATTTAAAAGTTATATTATCTATTAATTAGTTCATAAGTACTGGCTTATACAAATTTCTTTTTATAGTTAAGATACGTACATATTTTTAAATTTATATGCAGTACAATGTAGACTTAATCAAGTTATTTGATTTATCAAATCTATTTTCGGGTTGTCGTGTAGAACATTCAATAACGAAAGACCAGGCTAAACACCGAATTGTTGCAGATAAAAATCAAACCTGCGATTGATACATGTTTATATTTTCAATTCGATAGGTTAACCCATTTGATCAAATTCAAACTAAACAAGTTCAAAATCAGCCATTTTAATGACCCTGTGACTTTCTGAACCTTATATTCAAAACAATTGCGCAGAACAAAAAAAGCAGTTTAAACTATTCTTGTTGAATATTAGGGTGGTAGCGGTGAAATATCAACCGAAGTAAGTTTAATTCCACCTTTCGCTCCAGTAGTTTTGTAGACATGATATTCTCGCTACTGCTAATTTAATATTGCATATATATATTCAGAGCAAAACACCAATAAAACTAGGATATGACATGTATCGACCGAGGAAGAACTTTGAACACAATAGATGAAAATTCACACAGTCTATCTATAAACCATGTACCAATGTTTGCATGACGATGAATATGCGTCGGTCTTTAATCAATACGAAGAGAAGGCATCAATTGTGACTGCGAGCAATAAAAAATACAATAAAGATATCTCCAAATCAGTTCTACTAATAGGGATCCTAGACTGAAACGATACGAAAATATTTAATACCACTACGGATCAACAGTTGGCATTTATGCTTATGGCAATAAACAGAGAATCAAGCTTCCGTAGCTGCGTTTACTTCATGTCAATTAAAAGACGATATAGTTATGCATGTTGAAGTGTATATTATACGACGATACGAATCGATTGACCTGATGATGGTGATGATATGACGGATTTCATTTATGCATTTTACATATCCAAACATTGTTTTTATCACATATTTTATAATCTTTTCGTAGATAAAACTGTGTAGATACTGGTGAACCTTTTCTAATTTATTGATTTTGATATCCTTAAAGGTTACTTATTGAAAGATTCAACATACTGCTCCTGTCTATATAGATCAACTTAAAATTAGTCTTGGTTATTAAAAACTCTTACAATATCAAAACTAAACTACGGATAATTGTACCGATTGGATCTAGCAGGCCTGAAATCTAATTCTTTAGGTCGTTTATATGATTAAATTTCAAAAAACGTCAACAAATAAAGAATTCAATTAAAAGAAGAAAATCACAGCAAAAAATTTTGGTTTCTAATAAACATACAACTACTTGGATTTACTACGGAAAATTTTACAGAAATGGATGGTAATTCCCTCAATTCTCAGGGAACTTCCTTGAATACAGACTCTAAGGTAAGTGGTTAATTATCTACCGATGGTACTATGATTAACAAGGTACTCCCCCCCTATTCCGAAGTTAAGAAACTTAATTTTTATCAAACTAACCCAACCTCAAGAGCGACATAAGCTTTTCTCAATATTTCTAAGGAGGTTTGTAAATGATTATCCCAACAGGATTATTTTTAATTCTGTGAAAATGTTTGATTCAACTATAAAAATCTCATTTGCTACCAATAAGGTAGCAACTGAGTACGTTAATTTTTTCAAACGTAATCTCAATGGTCTTGGAATGATCGAGCATAAACCTATTCTCTCGACCTTGAGAATATCGAACTTCCCTCCTCATCTAGAAGATGATGACCTTCAAGCTCTAAAATCCTTGTTCAAACTCTCGAACGTTAGGACTCTGAAAGACAATAATGGTTTCCTGATTCCAGTTGCATTCTGCTCGGCGGAATCCGGGCACAGTCTAACGTTATCCCAGTCAGCCTGCAACCCTTTCCTAGGTTATAACCTTCTCTTCTCTATAGTTGATGAGGACAACCTTACCTACCCCCATTGCAACGTCTGCCACGTCTGGGGGCACTGGGGATCAAATTGTTCAAAAGCTCGTATCTGCGGAGTATGCTCCATGGACTCATGCAGCTCATTACTAAAAGGGGAGAAATGTGTGGTTTCTCCCAAATGCGCGAACTGTAAAGGAGACCACCCTGCCTGGTCTAGAAAGTGCCACTTTTTCAAAAAATACAGGAATGTTCGCGTGTCTCCACCTGTTACTCCTAACAGACTGTCGGCTGCCACTGCAGCCATTCCGGTGAACCGTATGTCGGACAAGGATATTATACACCTTCTGGATTCCTACAAAAGATCTACTAAAATGGACATGGAGAAACTTATATCTAGCATGCTTGCAACACTTTTCACAGCTCCTGAAATTTCATCGCCGGTCGTCCCAGTATCGAAGAAATCGCAGAAAAGAGGTGGAGCCACTCACTCTGTTCCTCCATTGAAGATTGGAAAATTACTACAACAGGCCTCCCAGGGAAATGAAGATAATGCCCGTGGGCAAGTGCACACCTTGGATAGCGCCAGTGGTAAAGGGGGTAACCCCTCCACCCCTGGCTCTGTCTAGGGATGTGGCAATCCCATACAGCTGACCTAACACAATGCAGGGTACTCGAGAGCCTTTTTCACTGAATATTCTTCAGTGGAATTCGGTAGGAGCTTCTGCCCTTAGACTTTTATCTGGTAGAGATGCGGATGTTATAGTCCTTCAGGAGACGCGGTCTATCCGTATCCCCCAGGACATTACTCGATTCATCCCTAAGCACATTTGTTCCCACTATACTCCGTACATAACCCCTCCTCACTCATCTTCATCTCAAGGACTCTTGACCTTAGTTAAATGCTCTTTAAGATCCTCCCTCCTTTTAAATTATTCTTGTCCAGCCCTTTCTTGTTTAGTAGTTTCACTCTGTAAGAACGATAAACGGCTTAGTCTAGCTAATGTCTACATCCGTCCAGGAGAGATTCACAAGAACCGTGACCTCCTGGATAGAATTATCGACAGAGGTTACGACATGGTTTAGGTGACTTCAACGACAGAACTGGTCGTTGGATTAATGCAGTACTCCGCAGAGCCAGGAACGGTTATCTTATTCATAAACCACCGTCACCCACCTTTCATTGCACATCAACGAATTCACTCCTCGATTTATTACTGCTTCATGAGAAGTGGTTGCTAAAACCCTTCTGTACGGAGCAGTCGCGGCAACATCTGTCCACCTCTCATGATCTAATTCGCTGGCGGATAGAAGAGGATACGCTGCTTCGAAGGAGATTCCACTTTGACCCCATCAGAGTGACTTTCTTTCAGGCTGCTATCCAACGCTTCCCCCGAATTTGTAATGAGAGTTTAACCGAATTAAATTCCTACCTCTCCTCGCAAGCCACCGCATTGCTTTCTACAACCTATAAAGGTCGTATTTTCAGACACACTCCGACAAAACTAAAGACCCTATCATATTTGCTCCGTCTCCCCAATCTCTCTGCTTCTTCCAGGCAAGTTCTCTCGAAGGAATATTGGAGCACTAGATATAGGTTCCAACTGGGTAGAGATAAGGTTAGCATTGCTTCCCTTAATCCATCCTAGTCTTCCTTTTGGAAGATATTCAAGAAGGAAAAGTTTGTTTGTTGGAAGGATAGGGCTTTGGGCTGGATCGGTAGTATAGGCCTTGATAAAGTTTTGGAGGAGTCACTAGCCCTACACAATTATGGAGCCACGCAATCTCCGCAACCAATCCCGTCCTGGGGAGACTTCAGGAGTAGAGACTTATCTGTCACAGATATTCTCAACGCCTGGGGGCCTCTTCCGGGCACCTCCAAATCCATCGCTCCACTCTCTTCTCGTATCTGTCAGCTATTGACAGCCGATCAAAGAAGGGAGGTGGCCGTCACAATGCTATTAGCCACCCCATCCGATGTGGCCGGCATCAACATTAGCAAGAGAATTTTTATTCCAAAAAAGTATCCGGTCTCTTGTCCTAAAGACCTGCGGCCCATTTCGATTCAAAATTCCCTCGTCTCGATCTACGAAAAAGCGCTTGCGCGTAGAATCCGCATTCATCTAAGTAGGCGTAATTTAATCCCACCTGGTTTCCATGGGTTTGTCAAAGGTCGCTCGGTTCATTCAGCAGTTGGTGAAGTGCATCGGTTTTGTCAGGAGAACAGTCATCAGCTAGCTGTGGCTGTTTTCCTTGATTTCTCCGCTGCATTTGACCGCATTTCCATTCCATTTGTTATCTCTTCTCTCAGGTCACTCGGGTTGTCTGCGAGAATTGTTAACAGGGTGGAGATAATGCTGTACACCAAGCGATTCTTTTATGAAGACGACCCTGATGCGCATCAGTTCTACCCTATTACAGGTGTGCCTCAAGGCTCCCCTCTCTCCTATCTTATTTCTTGCTGCATCCATTGAACTCTTTAAAATATTTAAACGCGAACAACGTCTAGTGGTATACGCTGATGATACCACAGCCCTGTTTTCTGGATGCAGGTGCAAAGACATAGTCTCGGACATCATCCGTTTCTTTTTACGATTAAAAGACCAGTTACCCAATTCCAATCTGATTTTAAACTCCGCCAAATCGCAGGTGGTGGTCTTTCATGGCGCCAATGCAACAAAGAAAAAGCTTAAGAGATTAGCACTCTCTGCCCTCTCCTCCATTTTGATAAATCAACCCCTCCCTGTCTTCACGAGTCGAGTAAAATACCTGGGGTTCACCATTACGGTGAACTGGTCGGCGAAAGCCGACCTGGATAGACTTAAACGTATCCTGAAAAGAGCTAGGTGGGCCCTGAAACGGGCCCAGCATCTGTCATTTATAGGGAAAACCCAGGTGCGCCTCTGGGGCACCTGGGCTTTCTCGGGATTAATCTTCTTTTCTAGAGGACGCCCCCGAGAGCAAAGGCTAAGGTTTCTCAAGCTGCTCATCTCGCGTTTACCCAGCATAGTCCGCTCCGATTGGACTCTTCGGGGGGGGTGAATGACCCCGGGTGGTTCAGTCGAAGGGCGGCGTGTTGGATTGGCTGTGGGGCTCAGATCCCGCCGGACCTGAGGCCATGATGAATGAAGACGACGAAGAGCGATCTTTTTGGAAACTTATTCTTTATTGTCTCGCTTTTTTAGATAGTTAGTTATCGTTTTTTTCTTATCGGTTATATAGTTGTTAATAAAATCCTTATTATTATTATATCCTTAAATGGCATTATACTACTAGTTGTAACTCAATTCAAAAACACTCCAGTAATATTATTTTGTTTATATGAAATAGAGTTCTCTGATATGAGTCTCGTTAATTATTGTATTTTAAAATTTATCGATTATTTCTGTTTATATTGTTATGAAGGGACCGATGCTAATCATTTATTAAGAGAATGTATGATAGCTTTGTTAATTCCAGATTTATAGACATTATCTACAGCGGTCACTGCAAGCATATCGTTTCATCAAATAGATATAATTATAGTTTAGTAATTTATTAAAACAGTCTGCGGCAATAATGCAATAATTTGGTTATAATTTATAGTTGCCAATTTACTTTGCAATTTAAAGCCTCTTTACCTCAATCGATATGCATAAACTCCGAATTAAAGTCTATGGAAATCTCATAAGAAACTAGGAACATAAGATCACGTTTATAGGGGTCTATGATTAATGTGATAAGTAACTTTAAACAGCGCGAGAGAGTTTAAAACAATAACTTTAAACAGCGCGAGAGAATGACCTCTGTTACTTGAATTCCGTAATTGTATACAAGATGATGGGAAACCTTTCGTTCCATGAATAAAGAGCCACATCGTTGAGAGGTCTAAATATAGTAGCCTTTGAGCCGTTGAAGGCAGTTTTAAACAATCTAGACGCTCAGTGTAGTAAGAATAATGTGAGCCAATACAAAGTTTGATTCCTATAACGCAGGATAGACTTAATTTTCGTCATTTCAGCTTTGGTGGATGGGAAAGTGGTTGTGATCCAGCATTCCACGTGCGGGCGGATTAAGGCGCAATATATATGATTGAATAGTTTTGGCTTAAGCTTAGCAAATGTGTTATTTATACAATACAGAGACTTCTTTACTTTAACATGTACATAATCGGTATTCGGTCGAGTCTTGAGATCGTTATTCAAAATGATTCCAAGGTCTCTGTGCTCAGATATAATGTGAAGCTTCTGACATCCTAAATAAAAGTCACGATCAGGTTACCGTTGCCAAGCTTCATGTGGACACATTTGTCTACATTCATGGTCATACCGGTATAAGTACTCCAGTTATGTCGTGTGAAGATCGATCTGTTGGCGCTGGCCCTGTGTGTCGGAAATTCTATCGCACCGGATTTTCATATCATCAGCAAATGCCAAGCATGAGCTATTTATGCATAAGAGCAGATCATTTAGAAATATAATGAAAAGCAAGGGACCAAGGACTGTACCTGTTAATTGTGGCGTTCTATGTAATTATCGTTAACCACAAGAAGGATAAAAACCTTCTTTATCAAAGAAGGCTAAAAATTAACGTTAAATATTGTCTTGGTGAATTAAATATATATGTATATACATTCCAGATTTTTCCTGTCAGTTCCAGATTTTTCCTGTCAGTTCCAGATTTTACCTGTCAGTTCCAGATTTTTCCTCTCAGTTCCAGATTTTTCCTCAGTTCCAGATTTTTCCTCTCAGTTGCAGATTTTTTCTGTCAGATGCTTAATCTCTCGATAAAAGATCATGCCTAGAAAAGCTCCATCTCAAATACGTGTTGCTGATCACGCATCTTCCACATCGGAATGCAATGATCGTTATACAAGTTTGGAAATTGGATGCGATTGTAAAGATTGTGACGTATAGACCCTTGTTTAAGTTAAAATATCTGACCGTTCGGTGTATCAAAGTAAAACGTTTTCAGCAAAACTTTCACAGCTATCATGCTCCTTCACTTTTGTCTCACATTAGACTATTCAGACTGATACTGTTTTTGACGTTTCCCTCGATCCAACACCTGACTTCGCATCGTATAATCCCATTCTTGAACCTTCTCTTACACACACTCCTCGTACAACTTACGATAAAACATATATTCATCTTCATCATCCTATCAAGACAAACAGTAACGATGTTCATATCGTACCTCATCTTTCCTATTCCTCCCCAATCTAAATACATCTCATACTTCTTTCTTCGCTTCACGTACTTGTTACTCTACCTCATCGTATCACTTCAATAATTTACATCCTTCCGTCAAAATAATCTCCAGTAACATCTCCGATCAACCGATTCAACACTCCATTTTTTCACACATGCTCCAACTCATCTTCAATCTCTATCGAGCGCCTCTGTCATTTCCACTTTTATATGCTCTTATGCCTCTACTCCTACCAGCTCTGTTCGTCCACCACATCCACGTAATCGTTTTCCATCGCGCGATCGCTGTATTATCATATATAACTTACAGCTTCCCGAATCTGCTTCTCCACAATCTCGCCTCGATTATGATGTATCTGCTTTTATTCTATCCTAGCGACCATTCTTACTAATGATAATCCATCCCTCTTGAATAATATCGCTCCTGTATCCTTGATCCGTTTAAACAAATCGACTAATATCCAATCATCTCAGTCCTACACTCATAAAAATCGTTTTCCGACATACTTCACATGATTCCTTGGTACTATCCCAACGTTTGAAACTTCTTACTAATTCATTTACTTATCGTATCTATTATAACCGCTCCCCTTCTGATATTGCCCAACTCAATTTAGCTCGCATTGAGAAACATCGAAGTGAAACAAACGGCGAGTCATCCTTATAAATCCATCAAATCAACGGAAATTTTTACGTCGTACACACGAGGCCAAAAAATCTATGGCGTCACGGCTCTCTCCCTGTCTGATTTGCTAGTCTCTTTAAAACAGATCTTTTTGATAAACAGATCTCTTTTCTACAGATCTCTTTGAAACAAATATCTTCGACGACAACCAAACGACAACCTTCGACGACACTTAATGACAACCATCGACAACCATCCGCTTGACAATTATCGACAACCATCGACGACATCCGCTCGCTACTTACAACTAACGCGAACTACTTACAATTAACTACTTACAATTATTTAAAAATCGTAAACTATTGCAACCTACAGTTAATGGGAACCAAGAAGAAAAATCTACCAAAAGCCAAGCGAGCAATCTCTGTTGATACCGATAAAACCGGCAAGCTCGAGAACATACAAGTTAAATGCTCCGCTAGCGGCTGTCAAATCTGGACATCAGTAACACATAATTGTGCTTTGGGTCAGGAAACTTGTGGCGGGCCACCGTTCTACTGCGGATTCTGTGCGGCGAAACAAATCAACTTGTTAATAAAACGATTAGAGCAATTGGAAATGGCATCGCAGCATGATCGAATTTCTCAAATTTCTGACAAATCTACTGAGACAGTGAAGGAGCCGCAAATTGTATCGCAGCAAGATGGATTTTGTCAAGTTTATGATAAATCTACCGAGACAGTGACGGAGCCGCAAATTGTTACAACTAATGTATATTCACTCCCCGACACCCCACGTCCCGTCCTTCCCGTCTCGTCTCTCAATACCTTGCATCCATCAATCAAAATCACCTCCACCAACCTCCACTATCCTTCCACTCATAACCTTTCCTCACATCGCTTGCCATCCTCTTTATTATCATTATCCTCTATGTCTCCCGTCGTCAAACCAAATCCCTCCAAATCATCAACTGCCAGCTCTTCTATCGTGATCTCACCTACTCACGTCAGTCGTCCTCCTTTACGGAAGCGCTTTGCTTCTCGCGATCGTTGCGTCATTGTCACTAATATCACGCCTTCTAACTCCTTATCTCCACAAGCACGTCTAGACTACGATGTTTCCGCCTTCTGATCCATCCTCTCGTCTATTGTCCCTGCGGATAAACCTTCCTTTTTCAAGGACATTTCTCCTGTCGCATTTATCCGTCTAAACAAATCTTCTCAATCTAATCCTTCCCAGCCCCCTCTCCTAAAAATTATTTTCAAGCATCGCTCTCACGCGTCTTCTGTCCTCTCTCAACGATTCAAACTCATGTCATCTTCAACCACTCAAATTTTCCCCGAATGCGCCCCTTTCTGAAATCGCTCAAATCTCTTCAGCCCGCATCGAAAAACGCCGTCGCGAGGAAAACGGCGAAACCTCACTCTCAATCCGAAACATAGACGGAAATTTTCAAGTTGTCCACACTCGTCCAAAAATTCGATAGCGCTCCATCTCTCCTATGTGTCTTCTCCACTAGACTCTTTCGCCACAACACACGGTTTCCGCCTCGGTCTCCTTAACACTAGATCTATTCTCAATAAATCCGATCTTATCCTCAACCTATTCACCAAGCAATCCATCGATCTCTTCTGCCTCACCGAATCCTGGCACTCAGATTCCGACGACCTTTCCATTCACCGTCTGCTCTCTACCGGTTGCTCCCTAGTCGAATCCGCCCGCCCCCTCAGCTCATGCCCTTCTAAATTCTCTAATCATGGCGGCATCGTCGCATTCGCGCGTCACCCCGCGTCTCTTCGCAAAATCAATCCCCCTTTCAGTCCTTGCTCTTTTGAATTGCTCACTTGTTGTTATTCTAACCCGATCACTCTACATTTCGCCATTGTATACCGTCCTGGTTCATCAGCTCCTACTGCCTTATTTTTTACCGAACTCGGTGACCTCCTTTCTCATTGTGCTTTGTCCTCAATCCCTTCACTCGTTCTAGGCGACTTCAATATCCGCCTAGACCGCCCCTCTTCCACGGATTCCATCCGGTTCATCAACATTCTATCCAACTACAATTACAAACTAATCTCCACTGCCCCCACACATATACTTGGTGGGGCACTCGACATCATCGCTGTCCCCGATCATTTTGCTGCCTACACCTCACTGTCCATCTCTGATCCTGGTCTATCCGATCACTTTCTTATCACCCTTGATCTCACTCGCAACCACACCCCTCCTCACACACCTACAATCCTACGTCGCCCTTGGAGAAATCTTGACCTCTCCCTTCTCCGCTCTGCCTTACTCAAATCGTCTCTATCATTACCCACAATTCGGCAGTCAACTTCCAGGGGTTCATAGGTTACGATTGAGATGAAGTATTTATTGAGGGCAGTGATGGAACTGTATATGTTCATGGAGAAATCAACGTGGGATCTATCGACGATGCAGATGAACGATCTGAAGACTTGTCTGATAACAGAATCGAAATCGTAAGAGAGTGTGATGATGCTCTTATTGATAGCAGAACTGGAAACGACAGTGATGAGGTTGTGAGAACACCTGGGCTTATAGTTTAGAGGTTAACAATGTAGATACCTTTAACAATGTTGGTGTAATTGATGTTCTATCAGATAACAGAAGCAATGACTGCAACGGTTATGGTAATGACTACCTTGCGACTATAGCGCTGATGGAGGACGTGGAATTTATCGACGATGCAGATGAACGATCTGAAGACTTGTCTGATAACAGAATCGAAACCGTAAGAGAGTGTGATGATGCTCTTATTGATAGCAGAACTGGAAACAACAGTGATGAGGATTGTGAGAACACCTGAGCTTATAGTTCAGAGGTTAACAATGTAGATATCTTTAATAATGTCGATGTAATTGATGTTCTTTCAGATAACAGCAGCAATGACTGCAACGGTTATGGTAATGACTACCTTGCGACTATAGCGCTGATGGAGGACGTGGAATTTATCGACGATGCAGATGAACGATCTGAAGACTTGTCTGATAACAAAATCGAAACCGAAAGAGAGTGTGATGATGCTCTTATTAATAGCAGAACTTGAAACGACAGTAATCAGGATTGTGAGGACACCTGGGCTTATAGTTCAGAGGTTGACACTGTAGATACCTTTACTATTGTCGGTGTAATTGATGTTCTATCAGATAACAGAAGCAATGACTGCAACGGTTATGGTAATGACTACCTTGCGACTATAGCGCTGATGGAGGACGTGGAATTTATCGACGATGCAGATGAACGATCTGAAGACTTGTCTGATAACAAAATCGAAACCGAAAGGGAGTGTGATTATGCTCTTATTGATAGCAGAACTGAAAACGACATTGATGAGGATTGTGAGGACACCTGGGCTTATATTTCAGAGGTTGACACTGTAGATACCTTTAGTATTGTCGGTGTAATTGATGTTCTATCAGATAACAGAAGCAATGACTGCAACGGTTATGTGAATGACTACCTTGCAACTATAGTGCTGATGGAGAACAACAACGATTCTGGAAATTACTACTGCTGTAGTGTGGGAAAAATAATGGTTCTAAAAAGGATTGTGGCTTCCGGTTGTGGTTGTTTCTCTGGTACAGTAATGTGTTGGATATTCAAAAGAAAATAATCCTTACTACAAAGCAAACTTAGTACCACTAAACTTCTCTGCTAAGTTCTGAAGGTGTCTCACCTGCGATGGCCTTGGCTGCGGTGTGGAGTTCGGAAGCGTAAGTCCTTTAAGAATACGGACAGTGGAAGGCTCCTTCAGACAGGAAGAACAAAGCTTTGAAGGAGGTGATGTGTTTGAACAGAAGGGAGGTATGGAGATCATGCGATAAGACCGCTGGCCTCCGTTTGCTAGAATCCTCTCCTTATGTGATACTAATCCTTCGATTTTTGCTTATATATTCTAATTTTTGACAAAAAATTCCTCATACAGTTATTTTTAATAAAATCTTTATTATATTATTATTATTATTATTTTATTTGATGTTTCGCTAATCGAACAGTTACATTAAGTAACTTTTTCAAATAAAATTTCCCTTTTTTTAAAAAATATCATTGTTGTAATAATTGATTAGATGCAACGGGCATATAAAAAAAGATTTATTTTAACGTGGCAAATAATAACAAGATTTATTAATAAAAAACATAAAACGTGGCAAATGCGTGCCAGCGCACGCTTACATTACCACAACAAACAAAAATGTAAATGATGTGTCGAAAAGGTGTGAACGGAGGAGGTGTTCTGAATGTGATAAAGGAGGGAGCGTGGCGGACGTCGAGAGGGAGTTGATTCCAGGCGAGTTGTACTTTTTCAACAGCTACATTAAGTTAAGTTTATTGAAGTAGAACAATTAAATTAGACACTCTGTTGCACGTGAAGTATTAAAAAGACAAGTCTAATCTTCTAACAAAATAGCAACAAGGTAGTGAGCAGTAAAAATGCAGGAGTTAAACATGAGATAACGACTTTCGTAAATTAGAACATTTATGATAAGATGACCATCAGAGACTTTTTTAATTCTGAATGATGATACTCCCATTCATAAGTAAAAATATATTATTCCATGCTGCTGATAATAAATATAATTTATGAAAGCTTTACTCCGCATTTTAGACCAGGCCATATCAAGTCTTCAATCATTGTGTTATTGTTTGGAGGCAGCTCCGGAACCAAAAAAAACGCAAAATATACGCAGTATCTAATTGCTTCGTTGTCCAAAGATGGTTTAATATTTAAATGCGTTTGCTTTTATTTTGTTAATTTCGTTATATTGTTAATTTTCATATCACCCTGAATGCATAGGTTTCAACTACCTCCAGGACAAACAAAATACCTTATATTCCAATTTTTTGTTATTTGCTCCAGAAGTTTAAAAACAAATTGAGTTATGAAGAGTGTATATATGCTATGGTAAAAGTCCAGTAATGTTCTAAGTGGTATGTATCAATTTAGTTTCTTAAAAGACAATGACGTATGCATCTTGACAGGGCAGAAGATGAAGGACAGAAGAACCTCTCGAATTATACTAAAGGATGTTTAGTGAAAATGGGTCTCGACAGGTTCCCGTTCCGTTAACCTGCCAGTAGATGTAACATGCCATTTGATGATTATGAAGACCGGAGAGTTACCCCTCTTGCTTTTATTAGTCCCAAGTGAAGGCTTGTTTCCCAATGTTTGCTCAATGTTAGTGGTGATGGTTGCAGGGATGTACTCCGCATTTCTATCAGAAGTCGATGGAGTTCCAGATTATTTACCTTAGTTTTACGTTGTTAAACTTTTTACTTAGATTGGATAATGATTCAGTACTCTTATTAGCGATCTTAGATTTGGTATTATAATTGTTTGCTTGAACAGTACTGGTCAAGCCAATCAGCATTTTACTGAATAGGCTTTCTATAGTTTTGTAGTTTTCTACGAGTCTCTCATCCAAAAATAATATGATTTTTTTATCTTGATATGGAATTGGAGAGAGGAGCATGATACAATTGAACTGATTGAGCAAATGAGTGGATCTTATTGTCGATGAAAAGATGACTACTATAATATTTTTCGAACATTTGACATTTCCACTACTATAAAGGATGCAACTCATATTCTTAATCAACAACTTAATCCCGTCATACCCTGCGTTCCCGTCGTACCCTCTTACTCTACGTTCCCAATTACTCCAACAACTAAGGTATCCGATCCTTCCTCGTCGCCACCCCACTAGCCTGGAATCAACTACCTCTCGACGTTCGCCGCGCTCCTTCCTTTATCACATTCAAACACCTCCTCCGTTCACACCTTCTCGACACATGATTTACATTTTTGTTTTGTTGTGGTCATGTAAGCGTGCGTTGGCACGCATTTGCCACGTTAAAATAAATCTTTTTTTAATCCACAGTTGTTGCAATCATTAACAACTTAATCCACAATTGTTGCAAATAGCGTGGTTGTTGTTCGGACAGGTTTCTTGCTTGTGTTATTTAAAGTCATTACATATTTGACAAGTCTGTTACTACGTACACTAAGTAGAGGTCCGGTTCAATATTTGTAATTTTAATAGAGGCCATGATAGGCTTGTATACAATATATCTATAGTTTGCAAATTTGTTGTTGAATAAATTGTAAAATTGCGTAGCATACTTAGACATTGAAAACGACACCCGGAATATACTTGGTAATTTGAACGCTTAATTAAAGATTATCTTACCTTGCTTTATGTTGATGAACAATCTAAGCAAGCATTTATAGTATTTTTCACAATTAAGTGGAGAGTTAATTAAAATTTCGATTAAATGGGTTCGTATTTTTAGTTTTTTTTACAGAAGATAGTTAATCTGATATTTTATAATATTAAAAATGCACTTACGTCCAATTTTGTTTTTGTGGTACAAAGTGTAGTAGGTATACCCTTATTGGCTTGAAAAAAGGAGTTTACATGCGAACATACGGTTATTTTATCAAAGTTGTGAGTAGAGTTACTCAAATCTTTCAAAATATGTTTTAATTATATTTTCATGACTAATGTAATTACCTTTAAGTAGATAGTTAAGGATTAGTTATTTCTATAGTAAAATTATAAATTTGCATGTAAGTCAATGATTTCGAATACTATTTTTATGGAAGACAGGTATTTTATCGATTATGGAACTCATGCATATGTGTTTGTTATCGGTTTTGATTCACAAGCAATTTTTCTTTCAGATTCTTAGTTCAGTTGATTCTTTAAAAATACAAAGGCTTAAACTACCTCCAGGACTAAGAGAATACCTTATATTCCAATTTTTTTATTTGTTTTAAAAGTTTAAAAACAAATTGAGCTTCCATCTCTGGAGGGCGGTTCCTGGCATAATATACCAACCCAGAATTACAGAAGTTTTTTGCAATGTTCCTCTCTTCTAAAAAGTTTGCTAACCAACCTATAAAAGAAGTTTGGGAGATATAGAAAAAGTTTGAGACACATAAAAAAGTTTGAGAGATAATAACATACACTTTAACTTCATATAATTTAGTTAACATAAAAAAGTTTTGAGAGATAAAATACACAATCAATTCAATCAGTTGCAGATCGACCAATTTAATCAGTTGCAGATCGACCAATTCAATTAGTTGCAGATCGACCAATTCAATCAGTTGCAGATCGACCAATTCAATCAGTTGCAGATCAATCCAATCGGTTGCTGATCAATTCAATCAGTTTCAGATCGGTTCGCTGCGCTCGCTAATCAGTTGCAGTAGCAAATTTAACAGCTTAAACACACAAGGACGTTAATGGGAGGACGTAAGAAAACAGCTACGACCGACACAAAATGTGCCTAATTACAAATACAGTGATCGACACAACTGCAGCGTATGGACCACAATCATTTGCGACAACATTAAGTCTCAAGATGACTTCATCTGTGGATTTTGTGACACAAACTAATCGGCAACCACTCCCATCAACACATATCAACCTCTAACAGTTCACTCAAACTACCCCTGTCGTTTCCGATTCCTTTCTCCACCAACTAATCCTATCACCATATACACTTCCCATTTCAGTTATCCTCACTCCCTGACACCCCCGTCCATCCTATTTCATTTCTCAAAAACCTACACAAATCAAGCAAAATCACCTCCGTCAACCTCCACGATCCTTCCACTCATAGCATTTCCTCATATCGCTGACCAATCTCTATATTATCCATATCCTCTTTGTCTCCCGCTGTCGAATCTACTCCCTTCATATATTCAACTCCCAGCCCTCCTATCGTAATCTCACCCACTCACGCCACTCGTTTTCCTTCACGGGAATGCTTTCCTTCTCGCGATCGTAGCGTCATTATCACCAATATCACTTCAACCTCCTTATCCCAACAAGCACACCTCGACCACAATTTTTCCGCCTTCAGATCCAACCTTTCATCTCTTGTTCCTGCGAATAACCCATCCTTTTTCAACGACATATTTTTTTGTCGCGTTCATCCGCCTAAACAAATCTTCTTGATCTAATCCTTCTCTGCCCCCTTTCCTGAAAATTGTTTTCAAACATCGCTCTCACTCGTTTTCTGTCCTTTCCCGACGATTTAAACTCATCCCATCTTCTGCCAATCTCATTTTTATCGATCACACCCTCTCCGAAATCGCTCAGCTATCTTCATACCGCATCGAAAAACACCGTAGAAAAAAGATTGGGTGTCATGATGAGGGATTTCTATTCTATCGGTTTCAGATCATATTCCTTAACACAACATAGTATCGGGGACAAATAACTACTAATGATGTGTTTTCTTTTATATGAAGTAATTATATAGAGTAATATATTATTCTAACAGTATTATGTTGCAAGTCTCCTAGAGAGCAATAATCATTAAAATCAACACAGTACATCTTCAATAAGTCATTAGATTAAACAAATACTTGCTAAAGCAAATGTCTTGAGGCAATCGACAGAGCACTTTGCGTGATCCGTATTTACGCATGAACATACTCGGATGTCACGATAGGTGCATGCCTTACTGATCGGAGAGTTTGCAAACATGGAAATTACTCTTGCAATGGATTGCTTATTTGTGTTCGCAACCAAGGGACCGAATCCTGGTATTGGGCTGCCTTTTTCATATAACTTCCACGCAATCGCCTTGATCATAACATCAGATGATGGTCAGATCTAACTAGTTGCAGCTGCAACTATTAGACAGAACGTACTGTGGTCCATCTCCTTTATACGCTCTTCGTATTTATTGCGTTTTCGTGTCTCGTGATAGTCGAAGCAGGATGATGCGGATTTTGACTGATATGACGGAGCTTTACTATTAATTATAAACGTCAAGAAACGTTCGATTTATCTTACCGCCAAACAGGCCGCAACATACTATACCCGGACAAGCATATGGTTTTCTCGTGGTTGTGACCCGTTTAAGAGAAATTGATTCGGCGACTAACTCCAGCTGAGGTTCAAGTCCCACTTTATTACATATGACTGTCAATGTGCCAGCTACTATGTCGCGAATTTCGTTGTGACGTATGATAGCATGTCCAGCTAGAGAGTCCCGAAATTTTCTCGGCGTAAGATGAAGTCCCTGTTGTTCTAGTGGTCGTACTGTAAACCAGCTGGATGCCCTGTTTAGTGCAGTAAACTGTAGGTATCTATCCGTGCCATCTGTACCGAACTCATTTACTTATTTAGCTTATCACTATGACGCTTATTATTCATGTCCCGAATAGTGTTAGCTATAATAATCTGCTGAGTATGTCTTTGGAATTGATCAATATTATCATAATATGCATTAAGAGCATTTTAGAGATCATGTATTGATGTTCTTCTTCCTCGGCTGGGTCCATCATCCCAATGCCTCCCATACGTGGTGGGAGAGTATAAATCGATTTGCGCACAGACGAAATGCGATGATCTACCGTTTTAGAAGCAAATTCTTCGAACATTTTTTCATCTAACGGTTTAAACCATTCAGGTGAACACTCTATTGTGCGTAAAAGGTTAAGTCATTTGTAATGGAAAGCATGTACATAAGCCGCATGTACATAATCCGCATATACAGAGTGAACGTCAACGCCAGAGATAGTGCACATCTTTGATACAGCACTGCGCCATCGACCAGTAGCTCGTATTACTTCCTCCTCAACAAATTCGGCGGAACCCATGGGTGCTCCAAGCAGTATCACATCACGATCGGACATCGAGACGTTTATTTGCGCAAACAGCTCTTGTGCAACTTTAGTACATGACTGATGATAGAGAAGAGTACTCTTTATATCATTGACGAAATAGCCATATTGAGGATCATATGGCTATTAACTATATATGGCTAATAACTCTCTATATAACTTTCAAATCTTCCAACGGTCCTACAAAAGTAGAGTCATCTGCATACCAACGTCGCATTATGCTCGGTACATTTGCTTTGATGCGACTGATTAGTGACAGTGATGCCGCTGCAAATGCGGCCATTGCAAGGAGGTCGTTTTTTCAATAATATTCACCACCATCTCCAATCATGATCGCGTTACCCCCATACATGTTATTTAGCGTTCGACCCATCGCAGGACATACCATCCAGATATTTACTAGCGTAAATTTTCGGCTGATCCGATTAAATGCATTCCTGGTGTCGATGGAGAGTATTCCCATCTCAGAGTTTGAGTGGAATTGTTCTGATAAGAAGTGGATCGCGTATTCTATTCCCCCACATTGTGCAGCACATATTTGTTCACGAGCTGCTACATCTTGAAGGTCAGACTTGATTACATTCCCGAAGGTTTTACTTATGATCCTTCTTAGTGCCTCTCCTACCCCTATGATTCGTACGCCTGGATTTTTGTTTAATGCTGTCAAGCGTAATGCGGCTAAAGCTTCCAATACCTTCAAATCAATTTTATCTGTCGCTATCAGAAACGACGAACGCGAGATTATCTTCGCCAGATTTCGTGAATGTACGATGGTGACGAGACGTTATCCTGTTGCAGTCTAAGGCATGAGCACTGTGCCGTGGGACCGACACTCCGCAGATACAAATATTCCGTTGAAAGCATTGAACACCGAGCATCAACGCCACGGCGATAGAAATGGATCGGTAATCAAGTCGTGTGCCGACGGATGTGATGAGCAGTGTTTCAAGGAACGCCCTGGACCACTTGGATGTTACTGCGATGAGTCGGGCTCGAGATTCAGTTGTCCGTGTTTCGTATACAAGTCTTTGGCACGCTTCGTAGTGTTCGACAATCCATCGATTTTGAGACATTTGATCCGATGGAATGGTCGTCAGATATTCTGCGTTCCATTGATTTGTGGTATTATCCCAGTCTGATTCTGAAGGGCGAAGGGTTAACGGCCAACATATCCGTAGCAGTATCTTCTTCAGTTCCATTGTGTCATTGATGGATGAACCGAACGCAGGGATGGCAGCGTCCAATGCCTGGCAAACACTGAGACCTCAAAGACAGATCGGTTAGGTCGCTTGCCTCCAGGCTTCGTTGGGTAGTGACACATTGAGTATTTCGCTCAATATTCTTCGAACTTCAGTGTCGAAAAGTTGAAGCATTTCACTTCCGTAGCAGGGGGTACATCGAAGAAGGAAGCCAATCTTTGGCAAGCTGAGTGAGCTACGCAAAATCACGAGGGCGTCGTGAGCGCTCAATTCGGTCAATCGGATTCCGGCGTTATGAAGCTCGTTCACTGCGCAGCTTAATGCGTTGTCGATGCTTGCTTGCCCGCCAAGCGTCGCACCCAGAAGCTATGGATCTTCTGTTGTGATAGTCTTGCACCCTGTTAGCCTGCACGCGATAGCTTGGCTCATATTTTTGCTTTCGGTGATCACCTCGCACTTTTGGAAATTTAATTATAATCCAATTTCGGCTCCGTCAGCATGAATTTTCTAGATATCGGCCAGAATGTCCTCCACCGTACCGCCCAGGACGCAGTCGTCGAGGTACCATATTTTCAGACTGGATTTTAAGCTGTGCTAAGCTGTTGACGTTGAGGCACAATAGTACAGGGCCAAATGGGTCTCCCTGATGAACGCCTTCAGCCGAGAGGATACGTATTGTTTTAGAATATGTTTAAATATTAATGGAATAATCAGATCACTAGATTGAGTCTATAATCAAATATTTTTATGAATTATTAAAAGATAGTAAACCATGTATCAGAATAAAGATTTTTACGTATTATTAAAAACTCCTGTGCTATAAGGTTTCGACTCATATTCTTTGTGAAATAGGAGTCATGAAATTTAAAGGACAAAAATTAAATCAATTTTATTATGATATTAAACAAGTCATTTTAAATTGTATTTTTCCTTACTTCGGAATAAAAATTATATTATAAATTAAAAGTTGAATTGTACCTTGCTTTATTTTGTGATTAAAAATAGTTTTCTTAGTTGTTACAATTCAGTGATGATAAAGTTAATTGGTATTTGGCTGTCTCGTGGTTAAATGTGTGTATTGAATTCTATTTGAAAATTAATTTTGCTTATAACAAATTGATAACTTTTAAAAGGTCATATGCCGAAAGCTAGTTTAAAATTCCGATCGTGTGCTTAAGCAAATTCCATACGAGCTTAATCCATATTGGTATCTTTTATTTTCATTTCAATTAATCAACACAGGATCCAAATCGAAGAATTTTGAGTTGAATCGCTGTATTGGAGATTACTATCGTTGTCATATTGTTATTATCATTAATACGAGAGACGTTTCTGTGCACGTAATTCTTTCTGCTCATTGTCGATCAACATATACTATTCTGTTGGTGGTGATGATGACAATGCGCTGACGAATGTCTTCTCTAAACGAACCAAAATTTTTAAATTGAAAAGCAGAAATAGGCGTTATAGGTCAGTTATTGAATAACTAGGGTAAGCAACAAAATATATGTTCTTGTATGTTATCATTTGGTTTGAGTGGTAAGGATGCAATAGCAGGAAAACGATAAGGGTAAAATAAGAACATGATAGTGGATTATCCTTCCGTCGTTAACGAAATCGTCACGGAACTTGATTTTTTATGATTCGAAAGTTGGATGTAATGCTGCTCTAAACTCGTTCGGATTAATTGATTAGATGTTTAAAATTTACTACAGGAGCCAATAACTTTAATGAACATCAACTATGTACACGAAGTTCAGTTCATGTACTTGGTTATTTCCGTCAGTCTCAGATTTTCCGGTTGTATTCTACCTTACTGTCATATTATATGATAGCAGCTGTGGTCAAGTAGTTGATGAGAGGCGAGTCCACGTAATGTACTTGTATTCGTAAAAATAAGATGATTTTTGCTACGATAGCTATACCATATTCATACAGCAGTGTATGATATAATACTGTATATTAAACGGTGTACATGCTCGTCTTCACCGATAACTCTTGTTTTTGCTATCTTCTTGTACACCGCCGTATTGTTTTTAATTAGCTAATGATGCTTCATTTAGAACAGCTAGGATCCAGACAAGCATTATTACGACACCCTGGTAACTATTTTAACGTATGAATACAGCGGTCTTACATAACACAACCACATTATTCCGATTTTGTACAAATAATATTGAACGAAGTCTTCATACCCTGGTGGATGCTAATTTCATTGGTATATTTAATTACTTAATTTAATTTAATTCAGCTTAATTTAGTTTAATTTACTTTAAACTTTCTTGATAATTAACTACTTACATTATTATAAATTCCTAAAATCAAAGCACTGAGCAACAATAAACCGATACGGGACGGACCGATTTACAACCGACGTTCACGAATCAAACGACCATATACAAATGGTTCGGAAAAAACAAAAGTCTCAAGTTTCCAACCATGTCGCGTCCAACACTGATGTTAGAGATGTTTCCAATGGATCTGAACAACAAGTCCTTTGCTCAAACAATTATTGTCACACGTGGGTAAGTATTTGGACTTCAGAATCCCAGGCATCTTGCCTTGCAGACAACGAATTCTACTGTGGCTACTGTTCTGCTAAGATGATAAATACAATGGAGAGTGAAATAGAGTCTCAAGACAAATATATATCGAAACTATCTGGCAATGCGACCATGTCCACACATGCCTCTTCGTCTTGTAATAAGTTTCAACCCTGAGGCCCAATTCTTCCGCATTCGATCGCCTCTAAGAATAACAAATCTCCCATCTCTTCTACAGGTAATATTATACATCCTTAAATTTTGCCCAATCAATCAGTTCAATCTTATGATGTTACTGCCATTGATCATTAGCAACCCAGTATTTATTTGGTCGTATATATAAATTACCTTACATATCTACCCCTCATTGCATTTCTACGTCAACATCAGATAATCCACGTGGTCTGGGGTCCCTTGTAAATTAAGCTCAGATGATGCCAGTTCCTATGTCGCACCTCCCAAATTTACAGCTGACTTATATTTCGCCATCTTCGTCACATAATGCCGCTGCTAATAGTGAGAGAGTTCCTTCTAATTCTAACCCTTTGGGCACACTTATAGGGCTCGCTGTGTGCTTATTGCAAACCTCATCGAGTCATATGCCGTTAACAATGACATACGTATTCAGCATGATGTCAATGCAGTTAAATCAATTCTCTCATGTGTTTTGCAAAACTACTCTGCCACAGTTCGAAAGGATTTGCGTGTAGTAAATTTATTTCGCCTTGGTAAAAAAAGAATCAGATAGTCGGCATCGTTTACTCAAAGTTGTTCTTGCCTCCACCGTAATGAGTTCACTTATACTACGAAATAGTCATGTTCTAAGAGGTTTGAGTATTCGTCTTTTGAAAGATTTATCTCCAGAGGACAGGAAACAGTTGTTTACTGCCAAACGTCAGATGACCGAGCGTTGAATGAATGGTGAAGAAAATCTTATAATCCGAAATTTTCAGGTTGTGTGACGCAGAGTCGCCACTCGATTTTTTATCAACAGCTCTCGAGACATTTCGTTACAGGATATCGAACGTTTCTGTGTCGCACGCATTCCCAACTCAACTATAGACTCTGTAACTCGCTACTAACGGTTAATCATCCGGATTTATCCTCGTTGTTCGATTGTATGAATTCTGAAAAATCAAATGTCTACAAGTGTCCCTGTACATCTACCAAAGCTGGCCTTTACATACTTTATTCAAATGTTTTGTGTTTGTTTAACAAGTTAGAGGAAATCAAAGCAATAGTACATCATGAAAATCTTGACATGCTGTTTTTTACTGAAACTTGGTTAAATTGTAATATTCTGGATTCCGAAATCTGTATTCACGGTTATACGATAGTTCGCTGTGATCGCAAAATTTCTAGAGATGGCGGTGTAGCTGCTTATATACGCGACAATCTAGTTTATAACGTAATAGAGTCGTGTTCTGACGAAGTTGGAAACGAGCTTTTGTGGATTGATGTGACGAAGGAACGAGGTAAGGTCTATCGTATTTATATTGTTTATCGTAGTCCTCGATCAAAAACACCACTCATCACCAAGTCGTTGAAACATCACTGTTCCGACGATGTGGATAACTAAATCTGCGGGGATCTTAACACTCCAAATATCGATTAAGTCTCTTATGCCGCTATTCAGGTGTGTGATAAAGAATCATCAGCCTTTCTTGATGTATTCAATTAGCTCACACTCTGTCAGCTTGTCCATTGTAATACTCATATTCGTAATAAAAGTCATTCCCTGCTAGATTTATGCCTATGTACCAAGTATTATGTCGTTGAGTCATTAAGTTGCGGTCCGCCATTAGGCTCCAGCGATCACTCCACTTAACGTATCATCCTACCTGGTCATATTTCGCGTCTGGTCAATTTTAAAAAAACCAATGGTGTTATGAATGCGGATTACGATACAATTGGTGAAATGCCTAGCCTAGTAAGATAGCCTTGTGCCAGAACAGTCGGTGTTCATGTGGCCTGGTCGTTCCTCCACACAACATTGATTAATCTACTTAACGCCTTTTTCCCCTGCGTAACACTAAACCACAATCCTCCAAAACCAAATGATTTGACATTGAGTTGTAGCGAGCTGTCAGAGAACGTGATCATGCATTCCTACTATTTAAGCGTGGACACGGATCCTTCAGATTTTATACTACCATTCGCAACAGGGTGACTTCTCTTAAACGTCATAAAAACATCAATTCATTGCTGCCATATGTTCCTTGTCTCACATTGATCAAAAGAGACTTTTTCAACTACTTAGCAACCGTAAGTGAGTATCGTCGTAAATCAACTGTCTGATTGATGTTAAGCTAAGATCGGTTTATCCTATTTCCATTGCCAATATCCTTGCCAAGAACTTGTGTCTCACTCGCAATCGATTTTCCCTATGTGATTATAACATTACGATAGGCAATTCTTCTCTTAAGTACCAGAATTCTAACCTCTACTTTGACCCGCTCGATGTTCTTAGTATCTTATCGAAGCTACCGACTAAAAATAGTTCAGGTCCTGATGATATTATATTATTACGCAAATTTGCATCAAATATATATTCCGCTTTTTGATATTTACTACTGGTATGAGAAATGCCATAATCCCAGATATATGGAAGAGAGCATTAATCATTCCAGTTTTCAAAAAGGGGAATAAGGTAAATCCTCAAAATTATCAGCCAATAAGTTTGACGAGCATTGCTTGCAAGGTGATGAAGAAACTGATCATGTGGTATATATCTTCTCATTAGGACAAATTCAATATTTTGTCTAATAAACAGCATGTGTTTAGAAAACATCACTCCACTTCCACTAATCTAACATTAGCACGCGAAAGCTAGGCCAGTTTTGTCGAACCGGGGTTTCCGGTTGATGTCGTCTTTATTGATTTGTCCAAAGCTTTTGATCGGTTCGTTAATCTAATTTTGCTGTGGAAACTTGGAAATTACGGATTCTCAAATCACTTTTGTCTCTGGATACCTTGAGCCAAAGTCTTAATGCATTGTATATCCGAGGCTCTTAAAATCACATATGCTCTATGCATTTCACGCGACACACCCTCAACTAAAATCATACTTGAGTGAATTCGACAACATTTTGAGAAGAGCAACGCACTTGCTCCGGCAACTCGCTCCATTCCTTATACAGTTAGACTAGTGACGTTGCGTATAACATCTATTGAATGCGATCTGTTAAAGGCAGATCTTATACTCATGTGGATGTCGCTGCGCGTTCCTAACCATTCGTGTAAGCAGATGTTCTGTCTTCGTGAATCCTCAATGTTAAGTAGACACGAACTATGCTTGAAGCATCGCTCAAAGGATCGAACAAATTGTACGACAGTGATGGATCGCGTCTGTAAACGATGGAATGGATTATCACTTGGTGTGATCAACAGCTCTTCTGCTGTGCAATTCAAAGAACGCCTAAAGCTTGACCTCGTGAACTCTTTTTTTCGTGAACTCTGATTTTTTTTTTCGTTTTTTTTTGTTTTTTTTATTCGATGTGATGTTTCTTACGAGTTTCAGCTCCATTGGAAGTCGACGTATAATAATATGCAATGACTGTTTGAAAATATGACGTCAGTTAAGTTAAGGACGTCATTATCACTGTTTACTCTATTATTCTATTACAAATCCGATCCCATCTGAACAATTTAACTGCTTGACTTTCTCATTTTTGTTTGTGGACTTGTAAGCGTACAGCTTGTACGCATTTGCCACATTAAATAAATTTGTATTATTATTATATTAATTTAAAACCGGCAAATTATGATTTCTGAAATATTACGTTATAATTATTAACATAAAAATGGCATTTTTATTATGACTTATAAGCATATTACGATTTAAATATTATTAAGATTAATATTGATA
>WNNJ02000547.1:0-109538 GCA_012934845.2 Pomphorhynchus laevis
ATATTGATTAGAATATTTTTGAAACTGGCGCTCTGGGTCCATCAAAGACTCTTTTATATATAATAAGTATTAATTGAAGCAGAGTTTGGAAATATATATTTGTTCTTTAAAATTACAACGTTTCGAGCGCAAACGCTCTTTTTCAAGTTATTTACAGTATGATTAAATTTAACAATACACTCAGATTTCATGTTTATACGCATTCAAAGTAAGAAAAAAGCACGATAGAATATAACTTTGAAATACCATATCAAGGTACCACGCCATTTTGTATATTATTTTCATGGAATTTTTTCTTTCTTATGTATTTCGGATTTAATTTCAAATTATAGATATGATCAAGGTTTATTTCGTTTGGATTATCACACATAAGTTGATTTATCCACCTCATCTCTTTATTTTTCCGCATATTTTCATCAGGAAATCCATCCTCTAAAATTGTATATTCGAATCCATTGTCAATTTCTCCATAGCAAAACCTTTCATGACTTAAGACACCATCCCTAGTGTATCTATTACAATTTTTGTCACTTCTTCTGTTGTTCAATCTTAGTCGTAAAGACCTAGATGTCTCTCCTACGTACTGTTTTGAACACTTTTTGCACTTTGCGACATATATAATATTTTCTGTATTGCATTCAAATGATCCTTTGATTTTGAAGTCAAGAGTCGTTGTTGAGCTAGTAATTGATTTCGTTGTCGTCATTTCGTTGCAACACAAACAACGGACTTACCTTCTTTTGTTTTACTCAAATTCATATTATCAAGTATTTTGCTTCTCACTAACATGCTTTTTAAGCATTTTGTATATCGATAGTATATCTTTGGGAATGGTATTTCTGACTTTAGTTCGGGCGGTAACTTGTTTATTGCATTTTTTATATCTGAGGGTAATTTGTGAAGAGCAGGGTGATACTCAAAGCATAGCGGCATATTTGTTGATTCTTCATTTATTTTCTGTTTTAGTAGATTATTGCGTTTTTGATATGAACTGTCTCAAAAATTTTGTAGATCTGCTTTGTATTGTATCCGCGGGCAATAAGGTTTTTTCGTAAAATATCAAGATGGTATTCACGCTTTTTTGTATTGTTTGATATTTTACATATTCGCGTTGCCTCTGTTTTTATCATATTTCTTTTTATAAAAGCTGGAACATTAGAGTGAGCATGCATATAAATGAGCTTTGATGATTCCTTACGATACGGTTCAGTTATCCATTCCTTTTCTGATTGTAATGTTAACTTTACATCCAAGAAGTGGCACGTTTTGCCATCATTATCCACCTCCATTGTTAATGTCATTCCGCTTTCCATTTCAAATATATTTTTAAAACTCTGAAGATACTAAATATTTCCTGTCCAACCGATAATTATATCGTCCATGTATCGATAAATAAACACTGGGTTTTCGATGTCCTTTATATTCAATTTATGTTCTGCGTATGCTAGAGTTAGTATTGCATATATCGGGGCTATCGGCTTGCCCATTGCGGTTCCTGAAAGTTGGTGGTATGCTTTTTCATTAAATTCAAATATATTACTGGTTAATACCAACCTAAGTAATTCTAACATATTATTTATCCTTTCTTCATTCCATTTATCAATTTCCATAAAATGACGGCACGCTTCTATTCCTCTTTCATGTTCTATGCATGTATATAAATTCTCAACATCAAAAGTAGCTAATCTCATATTTGTTGGAAAAGTGGGACATCCGAGTGAAAATTTCCTTAGGAAATCGTCTGTACTTTCTATATACGAAGGCACGTGGATAAGAAGAGACTTCATTTCTTCATGTAGATAACGAGACAGCTTCTCTGAAACGCACCCAGTATTGCTTACTATAGGTCTCCCACTAACGGGTAAAACATTTTTATGAACCTGTAGTAGAAGGTAAAATCTTCCTTTAGATGGACTTTCGATCTTTAGTTTGTTCATCATGTCTGCATTCTTAATTATACTTGAAAACTTATCATTAAAATTCTTGATTATCCTTTCGGCGTCGTTATTATTAATTTCTGAATACGTAGGAGTAGACAGCTGTATCATTGCTTCCTTAATATACGCTTCTTGATCCCATACCACGAAATGATTGCTTTTATCGGCTTTTTTTGAATCGAACATCCTTCATTTTCCTCATTTCTTTAATGGCTTCTATATGATTCTTCTTCATATTTTGTGAAAAGTTTTTATTGGGCATCATGTCCGTATATTTTGAAAGATCAGTCGTATTGATTAATTGGATTTTTACCAGTTCTCTCATGTTATCATCACATACAGGTCTAGTTAAACACTGTAAAGTTGAAAATAAATCGTAACGAGAAAATTCTATTTTCGCTGGTCTATAATTCAGTCCCATGTTCAATACTTCAATCTGTGCTTGAGTAAGTTCACGTGCTGATAAATTAGTGACGTTATTTTCTGTAATAGGAATTCGGTTTCGAGGATGTCGCTTAAACCGACGATTTGGATGCCACTCAATATTCTGCAGTTCTTCTATTTCTACAGAACGTTTTAACTGCCATGACAACTTTTTACACTTTTTCGATAATAACAATGCATAACACCGTTCGTGTATCTTTTCCTCAGTAACATTATAAACGTGGCCGTAGTATTTCGTAACGATCTTTAGTAGATTTTCACTTGCTGTATTCAAAACATGATTCTATTTTCTGAGCATTTCATCATAATATTTCTTTGGAACATCTCTTCGATATGCCACAAATGGCCTAACAATGCCTAGTCCAGGATGGATCGCTCCAGGACTTCTTACGAAATACGGCATTTATACTAAATGGTGTTGCTTGATAGACTGGACTTCGATTCACGACTTTCAGTCACCATGTCACTTCTAGACGACCACTTCAGCATCGAAATGATGAGTACCCGGCAACACTCATCAGTAGAATGAGGTACACACTGGTCGTTTCGGTTGCCTGTCTGACATTGTGAATAAAGGCGTTTCCGACACCTTGCTTAATTGTCTGAGGCTTTCGCTCTTAACCAGATTGAATTGCTGTGCGGACCATCCTAAAACACTAGGCAGAGGTTGTTGCTGAATTGTCGCTGCACTCGTTGGATCCTAAATGGATACGGCAGGTATAATAGTAATGCACGAATGTGCTGAGTAGACAACGGTCCAGGATTTCTTACGAAATACGGCATTTATACTAAATGGTGTTGCTTGATAGACTGGACTTCGATTCACGACTTTCAGTCACCATGTCACTTCTAGACGACCACTTCAGCATCGAAATGATGAGTACCCGGCAACACTCATCAGTAGAATGAGGTACACACTGGTCGTTTCGGTTGCCTGTGTGACATTGTGAATAAAGGCGTTTCCGACACTTTGCTTAATTGTCTGAGGCTTTCGCTCTTAACCAGATCGAATTGCTGTGCGGACCATCCTTAAACACTAGGCAGAGGTTGTTGCTGAATTGTCGCTGCACTCGTTGGATCCTAAATGGATACGGCAGGTATAATAGTAATGCACGAATGTGCTGAGTAGACAACGGTCCAGGATTTCTTACGAAATACGGCATTTATACTAAATGGTGTTGCTTGATAGACTGGACTTCGATTCACGACTTTCAGTCACCATGTCACTTCTAGACGACCACTTCAGCATCGAAATGATGAGTACCCGGCAACACTCATCAGTAGAATGAGGTACACACTGGTCGTTTCGGTTGCCTGTGTGACATTGTGAATAAAGGCGTTTCCGACACTTTGCTTAATTGTCTGAGGCTTTCGCTCTTAACCAGATCGAATTGCTGTGCGGACCATCCTTAAACACTAGGCAGAGTTTGTTGCTGAATTCTCGCTTCACTCATTGGATCCTAAATGGATACGGCAGGTATAATAGTAGTGCACGGATGTGCTGAGTAGACAACGGTCCAGGATTTCTTACGAAATACGGCATTTATACTAAATGGTGTTGCTTGATAGACTGGACTTCGATTCACGACTTTCAGTCACCATGTCACTTCTAGACGACCACTTCAGCATCGAAATGATGAGTACCCGGCAACACTCATCAGTAGAATGATGTACACACTGGTCGTTTCGGTTGCCTGTGTGACATTGTGAATAAAGGCGTTTCCGACACTTTGCTTTATTGTCTGAGGCTTACGCTCTCAACCAGATCGAATTGCTGTGCGGATCATCCTTAAACACTAGGTAGAGGTTGTTGCTGAATTGTCGCTGCACTCGTTGGATCCTAAATGGATACGGTAGGTATAATAGTAGTGCACGGATGTGCTGAGTAGACAACGGTCCAGGATTTCTTACGAAATACGGCATTTATACTAAATGGTGTTGCTTGATACACTGGACTTTGATTCACGACTTTCAGTCACCATGTCATTTCTAGACGACCACTTCAGCATCGAAATGATGAGTACCCGGCAACACTCATCAGTAGAATAAAGTACTCACTAATCGTTTCGGTTGCCTGTGTGACATTGTGAATAAAGGCGTTTCCGACACCTTGCTTAATTGTCTGAGGCTTTCGCTCTTAACCAGATCGAATTGATGTGCGGACCATCCTTAAACACTAGGCAGAAATTGTTGCTGAATTGTCGCTGCACTCGTTGGATCCTAAATGGATGCGGTAGGTATAATAGTAGTGCACGGATGTGCTGAGTAATAAATATATAATATTGTATAAATTATAGATACACGATGCTCTATAAACGATGTTTTATTTGAAATTCACTTAGAATTAACGACAAATTTTCATTCATATTATAACATTTTTTTTACATTTTTGAAATTTTAACACTATCAATCCACCTTTCCAATGGGAAGGGGGTTTTAGGGTTTATTTTTGCACTACTGAAATATACCCTTGATCTCCATTCACATTATGAACAGGCATCAATAGTCTACAAGAAAAGCTATTGCTTTTTTTTGGAGAAAAGGCACATTGGGAAGGTGTATTAAGGGTATATTTTAGTAGCTCGAAAATAAACCATTTATTCCTCTTCTCATGCAGAAGGGAATTGATAGTGTTTAAATATTTTCCTTAAGGGGGTAAATAGGCTAAGTCTTTGAGAATATGCTTGACGCTTAGATAGCCAGCGCTTCGATAATAATATCGAAGCGCTGACTTACCTCAGATAATTATCTTACCTCAAATAATTAAACGCTGGCTTAATTGCGGATGATGTCGAATATCTTCTTAAAGACTTTGCGCCATATCCCTCTTAAGAGGTGTAGATCAATTGTTGTATCAAGTATTTTTAAAATGTACATATGTTCTTCCAGATTAAGTTTCATATAATTAAGTTACATGTAATTTTATCTACATATTGAATTAAAGTATAAATATATGTCTACTATGTATCAATAAAATATTGTTAATAAAATTCTAAGTGACTTCTCCAAAAAATATTTCTAGGTTAGTATATTACCATATAGTATTGGTTAATAAAAAAAATTCAAAACGGTCTTTTGCACCAGACAAGACTCCAACCATTTATCAAACTGAAGTAAAATGTCATCAAATTTATATTTTGCAATTGTTGACCAATATTATTTACTTTGATTTAATTTTATTATTTACTTTTATTTACAATTATTATTTTACTATTTAAATTTGCTTGTATATGTTATTTTATTTATAAAACATCTATTTATGATAGTTAAATTTAAAAGGAGCTAATATTCAATGGTATATTTTATGGTTTCGTCTCATGTACGTCAATTATTTAAAGAGTTTGTGCTTATGGTGACTGTTCTATTTTATCTCAACTACGATTCGACTTAGATAAAATCAGTAGTTGGCTTATCACTTACGGCCTGGCCGTGAACATTTTTAAAAATTAGTAAGAATTGGTCACTACCACCTACATAATCTTTCTTATACATCAATTTGGCTGTTTATAGAGACAAGTCACACTGCAAATTTAAGTAATGTGAGCTCGTTCAACTTAACGACTCTTTGTCACCCTTTTACGATTATACAAAAATTCCGTTGATAAATAATCTAACTACACAGTACTATTAGATCCTAGGATATTGCGTATTGCATATGCATGTCTTTTTAAAGCATGTGCTGAATGCATCACAAGCAAGTAACCTTAAGATAACATCCAAACTTAATGAATTGAAATCGTTTTGAGAGGATCACATTATTATATCACCTATTACCTCTCTTTTAAATTTGAAGCTTTGATTATCGGATTTTTTGAATATGATGGTGCCCAACCATCATCACTAGCAACCGTTCAACTTTTGCCGATATTCAAAGCTACGTAAAAACGGCATATGTTTCAAGCTTCTCTAGAAAAAAAGATTTATTTTAACTTGCCAAATGCTTGCCAGCGCACGCTTACATGGCCACAACAAAAAAAATGTAAATCAGGTGTCGAGAAGGTTTGAACGGAGGAGGTGTCTGAATGTGATAAAGGAGGGGGCGCGGCGGACGTCGAGAGGGAGTTGATTCCAGGCGAGTGAGGCGACGACGAGGAATGATCGGAGACCGTAGTTGTTGGAGTAATTAGGAACGTGGAGTAAGAGGGTATGACGGGAAGGAAGCGAAAGCGAGGTGGGGCGAGTATCGTCTGAGAAAAGAAGGTTGATGAACGATGGGGAGCCGACAGCGATGAGACAAAAGGTAAAGGCGGAGTTTGATGCGGATGTGGATGGTGGGCCAGGAGGGTTGGGCAAAATATGTGGATGTGTGGTCGAAGCGACGGAGACGAAAGAGCACTCGAACGGCGGTGTTGATTATTCGTTGTAGGGGTAGGATGATGGATTTTGGAGAATTGGCGAAAATGCTAAGGCAGTAATCGATTTTAGGGAAAAGAAGCGATGAAAGAAGATACATACAAGAACGGAAGTCGATAAGGGGGCGGATACGGCGGATGTCACGGAGAATTAAGTTAGACGAGCTGACCTTGTCACGGACGAAGGGTTTAAGGGAAAGGTGGTCATCGAAATGGAAGCCTAAGAAAGTAAGATTGTGGACTATGGGGATGATCGATGAGGCAAAATATACAGTGAGAGGAGATATGTTTGGTTTACGGGGAAGGATGCACATTATTTTGGACTTTTCGAGGTTTAGAACGAGATGGAGATTGGAGAGACGTTTGTAGATAGAAGAAAGACAGTTGGAGGCAGAAATGCCGATATCGTGTATGCGATGTGCGGGTGCATGAGCATAGATTAGAATGTCATCGGCGTATTGCATGACGTTAAAGGAGTAAGGTTTGATAAATGGAGAGAGATCGCCAAGCAAAAGAGAGAAAAGCAGGGGACCTAGGACTGAACCTTGTGGGACCCCGCAAAAAATAGGGATGGGATGGGAGGATGATGAATTAGAACAGACGCGAAAGGAACCGTCGGATCGATATGAGGCGAACCATGCTACGGAGGAGGAAGAAAAGCCGTAATCATAACGAAGGCGAGAAAAGGAGGACGGAGTGGTCGACAATGTCGAATGCGGAGGAGAGGTCGAGGGAGATGAGAACACTATATAGAGCCTTGTCTCGAGAAATGAGTAAGTCGTTGTACACTTTTATGCATGCGATTTCTGTCGAGTGATTAGAGCGGAAAGCGGATTGGAAAGGAGGGTACAGATTGGATGAGGAGAGATAAGCGTTGATTTGTATTAAGATGAGGCGTTCTAAGAGCTTAGAAAGAGTAGGGAGTAGTGAAATGGGGCGATAGCTAGAAGGAAGGGAGGGTCGAGCGATTGTTTCTTAAGGAGGGGACGAACGATTGTGGATTTCCAGTGTGATGGAAAGATACGACTACGGATGGACGAGTTAAACAAGGTTGTGAGAAATGGGGATATCGATGAGCATATAGATTTTAATATGTGTGTAGGCAGGGGATCGCCAGGTGAGGTTTTGTTGGGCAAGGACATGAGGACAGATGATACTTCTGTAGGTGAGACAGGGAGAAGATGAAAGAGTTCCGGAAGGATGAGAGTAGACTGGGCAAAGTGGGATATGATGGAGACCGGGGTGTGATAGAGCAACGTGGATACTTTAGTCTGGAGAAATGACGAATAATCATTAGCATTGATGTTGCACGGCGTAGAGGAACGAGCCAGGATTGAGTTAAAAGCATGCCAGAGAGTCTTAGAGTTGAATGAAGTGATGACTTTAATCTGCCAGAAGGAGTTGCATTTGGTACGTACTAGGTTGATATGAGACCGGCGAAGAGCAAGATAGGAATCTCGGAAAGACGGAGTGATCGAGCGGAAATCGCGTCTGAGAGAGCGGTGATAGACTCGAAAAGCATGGCGGAGTCGACGCTTTGAGAGTAGGCATTGGATGTCGAACCATGGGGCACGGTGCAAGCGACGGTGTGGGTGAGACTTGAAGGGCAAGAGAATATCGAGTATGGATGTGAGTTAAGAGTCGAAAAGATAGGCGAGACCGTGAGGAGATGAATATGTTATTGTGGGTAATGATAGAGACGATTTGAGTAAGGCAGAGCGGAGAAGGGAGAGGTCAAGATTTCTCCTAGGGCGACGTAGTATTGTAGGTGTGTGAGGAGGGGTGTGGTTGTGAGTGGGATCAAGGGTGATAAGAAAGTGATCGGATAGACCAAGATCAGAGATGGACAGTGAGGTGTAGGCAGCGAAATGACCGGGGACAGCCATGATGTCGAGTGCCCCACCAAGTATATGTGTGGGGGCAGTGGAGATTAATTTGTAATTGTAGTTGGATAGAATGCTGATGAACCGGATGGAATCCGTGGAAGAGGGGCGGTCTAGGCAGATATTGAAGTCGCCTAGAACGAGTGAAGGGATTGAGGACAAAGAACAATGAGAAAGGAGGTCAGCGAGTTCGGTAAAAAATAAGGCTGTAGGAGCTGATGAACCAGGACGGTATACAATGGCGAGATCTAGAGTGATCGGGTTAGAATAACGACACGTGAGCAATTCAAAAGAGCATGGACTGAAAGGGGATGTGATTTTGCGAAGAGACGCGGGGTGACGGGCGAATGCGACAATGCCGCCATGATTAGCGAATTTAGAAGGGGATTTGCTAAGGGGGCGAGCGGATTGGACTAGTGAGCAAACGGCAGAGAGCAACCGGCAGAGAGCAAACGGCGGATTGAGAGATCGTCAGAATCGGAGTGCCAAGATTCGGTGAGGCAGAAGAGATCGATGAATTGCTTAGTGAATAAGTTGAGGATGAGATCGGATTTATTGAGAATAGATCTAGTGTTGAGGAGGCCGAGGCGGAAACCGTGTGTAATGGTGGTAGGGCTAGTGGAGAATACACATAGGGGAGATGGAGCGCCATCGAATTTTCGGTCGGGTGCGGACAACTTAATAATTTCCGTCGATGTTTCGGCTGGAGAGAAATGTTTTCGGATGGAGATAGAAGCCGCGTTTAAACTATACAACGACCGTTGTTGGTCGTGTTTATCAAAAATGGAATAAGTTATCACATTGGGTAGTCAACAGCTGATCAATTTTAAAATTTAGTACTGACCGATGATTATGTGATGATTCTTCACAAGCTTCGGTTCCACTGGAACACTGCATAGTAATATATAATCCGGTTAATATTAAGCTTTTTATGCTTTGAAAGTAATTTAAATTATAGACTTAAAAGAAGTGTCACACGAATTAATAATATCTACTTTACACAAAATAGTAAATCATTTTTATAGCAAATATAGTATAAAGTCCGTGAATGTGTTTATTCAGAATTCCACGTTTCCGTTAATGCTAATAATTTTAAAACTTGTAATATCTTTCCAAGGTGTGTTTATTACTATAATGCGATACAGAATACTGAAATCAAGACGGAAAGCGTAAAGCGTTAGGTGTCATGATGGGATCACATTGGAATGTTAATTTGTAAAAATTGGTTGAAAGAAAATGAGGAGGGAATGTTACTGGGCTAATGTTGATACTAGCTTTGCGCATAGCTCAAAAAATTGCATAGTTTCGCTATTCGAAACCGAATCCACTGATACTATCCTTGGATAGCTCAATTTATCACTTTTATCGCCACTACATTTAGGTACAATAAACCGAAAATCAAGCAGATAGTTCCTGTTATCAACTTGATAAAGTTGCAAACCAATTTCGCAAGGCATATTGTTTGACGATTTATCAGGATCATCACCACTAAAATTATTAACCGCTTCCTTAGTAGATCTAACTCTAAGATTGTACATACTGTTATTGCAGTATTTCCACTGCATGTCCAAGGATTTCAGTGCTTTAAAGATCTCATGCATTATATCCTGTGGACGACTTTGACTTCGTATACCTAGATGCCATTTAGCTCGCTTTACAGTTGACAATGATGCTTTATTATGAGTTGATGAATAACCGAATCCCTGTTTACATCCAAAATCATTAATCTTATCTAACGCTGGAGATACACCAGTTAACATTGGCATAGTTTCAGGATGGATAAATTTGTCAGTTTGTTTCGAAGCGTCGGCCGATGACAAAGGTTGCGAATGTATAAAGGAAAGAAACGATTCGTGTGGTGGACTTGAGGCAAAGTAGAAGTCGGTAATTTCAATCTTTTGAGCCTCTGACCAAATGCGCTTATTATCGGTAATCAAATTGTACGCGATGACAAGCTGATTATGCGAATCTTGTTTTAGCAAAGCTTCATGAATTTCTGATTCGGGAACATCGAATTTTTCGCATATTTCGACGACTGCATCAGTGTCAATTAGATTTGATTCGTAAGCATTTGGATCAGGAAACAGATATGACATTAAATCGAGTTTAAACCAATCATGATTACGGATATCTGACATTCGTGCTCTGTGTGTTGGATCCACTGTGAGCATTCGTCGAAGCAAATCTACTGCTCTAGAATTAAGATATTCTGGCACTGGAAATAGACCAGTTTTTATCTTTCTAAATAGCACCTGAACATTTTCGTCATCAAACGGTAGTGATCCTGTTAACAAGGCATAGAGTATAACTCCGCAACTCCAAATGTCCACTTCCGGTCCGGCGTATAACTCACCGCTTACAACTTCCGGTGCTGCGTAATTAGGAGAACCACAACTAGTCTGTAGGAATTCACCATCAGCCATCATATTTGAAAGACCAAAGTCAGCAATTTTAACGTTACCGTGACTGTCTAATAAAAGATTTTCAGGCTTAAGATCCCTATGTGCAATCATGTGACGATGGCAGTAGTCCACTCCAGAAATTATCTGTTGGAAAAACTTACGAGCCTCGCTTTCGGTTAGCTTTCCTTTCTTTACAATGTAATCAAATAGCTCCCCACCGGAAACGTACTCTATTACCATAAAGATATCACTTGGCGTGCTTAAAACTTGATACAGCTTTATGACATGAGGGTGTCTAAACAGTCGCAGATTCTGGATTTCTCTTTGAATTTTACCAACAACATCAAGATTCTTAATCCGATTCCGATTCAGGATTTTTATGGCGACAGTGTGCCTTGTCAGATAATGTATCGCCTTTTTAACCTTTCCAAATGTGCCACTTCCTAACGTTTCACCGAGAATGTAATGACCAATCTTAGCATATGGGACTGCTTCATTTGTATTGCCAGACGCACCTGGTGAAGTACTGGTGGAACAACTGGAATTAGCGTATTTAACTTTGCGATGCTTATTTAAAACGTTGTTCATCTACAAAGCAGTAATAGTAGTATTGTAGTATTGACGTAGTATCTACAAATTAGTATTGACTTTCTTACAAGGAAAACAATTATTAAAAACTTGTAAATTAACAACAAACAGTATTTGAATACTCATCTTATAAACTTCAGTAAAGCAATAGATTTTCTTATGTTACATGATCTAATATAGACAAATCTGGGATCAAATTCTTGAATGTTCCGACAGTTCAAATAATTATCTCCTTATTTACCTTGAAGTTCGTTTAAACATAAAATATCATCCATAAACATGTATATGTAATAAATTTAATTTTTTATTAATTTAATTTTTTATGTAATAAATTTTTTTACAGCAAATTCGAATACTACCGCATTTACTAATAGATTAAATCACACCGCACTTATCATGAAATGTCAGTTTACTGTTGAGCGATATTATCGATATAATCATTTTAGATGATTCTAAAAATCATCTAAAATGATTTTTAGAATCTTCTATCAATTGCAGTTTCTTTTCAAATTATGATTTTTGATTTACAAATCTCAATTTAGAAATTGTCAAACCTTTATTAATAATTTTAATGAGAATTCTTCAAACAGCGTTGATAATATTGTAACGAATGCGAATGATGTACTTTTAATAGAAAATTAATAAATATGTGAATGTATAATGAGAATGCATACACTAATAATTAACGATAATAAAACGATTTTATTAAAAAGAATACATGCCTTGAAAAACCGTTAGTAAAATAATTAATAAAAATAATGTCAGAACTTCCTTCTTTCTTCAACGTTGCATTTGTTCTAGCATTCCATCATTGCGGCCACAAATCCGGTAGGATCTGAGGCCCACAGCCAATCCAGCACGCCGCTCTTCGACTGAACCACCCGGGGTCTTTCACCCACCGAAGAGTCCAATCGAGGCGGACTATGCTGGGTAAACAAGAGATGAAGAGCCTGAGAAGCCTTAGCTTTTGCTATGAGAGAAGTCCTCTAGAAAAGAAGACTAATCCCGAGATAACCCAAGTACCCCAAAGGCGCACCTGAGTTTTACCATTAAATAACAGATTATGGGCCCGTTTCAGAGCCAATCTAGCTTTCTTAAGGATACGTTTGAGTCTATCCAGGTCAGCTTTCGCCGACCAGTTTACTGTAATGGTAAACCATAGGTATTTTACTCGACTCGTGAAGACAGGGAGTGGCTGATTAGTCAAAATGGAGGAGAGTGCAGAGAGTGCTAATCTCTAAAGATTTGCTTTGTTGCAGGGACGCCATGAAAGACAACCACCTGTGATTTGGCAAAGTTTAAAATAAGATTGGACCGGGTTCATTGGTCTTTTAATCTTACAAATAATCAGCTGATGTCCGAGACTACGTCATTGCATCTGCGTCCATACAACAGGGCTGTGGTATCATCAGCGTATACCACTAGACGTTGTTCACGTTTAAATATTTTAAAGAGCTCAATGGAGGAAGTAAGATATAAGATTGGAGAAAGAGGGGAACCTTGAGCCACACTTGTAATAGAATAGAACTGAAGCGCATCAGGATCGTCTTCATAATAGAATCGCTTGGTGTACAGCAGTATATCCACCCTGTTAACAATTCTCACAGGCAACCCGAGGGACCTGAAAGAAGAGATAACAAAAATAATAGAAATGCGGTCAAATGCAGCAGAAAAATCAAGAATAACAGCCACAACAAGATGATGGCAATTCTCCTGACAAAACGGATGCACTTCACTTACAGCTGAATGTACCGAGCGACCTTTGACGAACCCATGGAAACCTGGTGGGATTAAATTTCGCCTACTCAGATGATCGCGGATTATAAGCGCCAGCGCTTTTTCGTAAATCGAAAGGAGGGAATTTTGAATCAAAATGGGGCGCAGATCTTTAGGACATAAGACCGGATACTTTTTTGGAATAAAAATTCGTCTACAAATGTTGATGCCGGCCACATCGGATGGGGCGGCTAAAATCATTGTGATGACTACTTCTCTTCTTTGATCGGCTGTCAAAAGCTGACAGACACGAGAAGAGAGTGAAGCTACGGATTTGAAAGTGACGAAAGAGGCCCCCAGGAGTTAAGAATATCTGTGACAGATAGATCTCTACTCCTGAAGTCTCCGCAAGGCGGGATTGGCTGATGTGATTGAGTGGCTCCATTATTATGTAGGGATAGTGACTCCTCCAAAACTTTATCAAGACCTATTTTACCAATCTAACCCAATGCCATATCCCTCCAACAGACAAACTTCTCCTTCTTGAATATTTTCCAGAAAAAAGAATGGGCTGGATAAAGGGAAGCAACGCTTGTCCTATCCTTACCCAATTTGAACCTATATCTAGTGATCCAATATTCTTTCGAGAGAACTTGCCTGGCGGAAGCAGAGAGATTGGAAAGACGAAGCATATACGCTAATGTCTTGAGTTTTGTCGGAGTGATACTGTAAACACGACATTTATAGGTAGTCGAAAGCATCGCGGTAGTTTGCGAAGAGAGGTGGGAATATTCGGTTAGACTCTCTTTCCGAATTCGGGGGAAGCGTTGGATAGCTGCCTGAAAGAAAGCTATTCTGATTGAATCAAAGTGGAATCTAATTCTAAGCAGCGTATTCTCTTCTATCCGCCAACGAATCAAGTCATGAAATGTGGACATATGTTGACGCGACTGCTCCATACAGTGGGGTTTCAACAACCACCTCTTATGGAGCAGTAATAAGTCGAGGAGTGAATTCGTTGATGTGCAATGAAAGGTTGGGGACGGTGATTCATGCATAAGATAACCGTTCCTGACTCTGCGGAGTGCTGCATTAATCCAACGACCAGTTCTGTCGTTGAAATCACCAAGTACCATGTCATAAGTGCTATCTATAATCCTATCCAGGAGGTCACGGTTCTTGTGAATCTCACCTGGACGTATGTAGACATTGGCTAGACTGATGTGTTTACCGTTCTTACATAGTGAAACTACTAAACAAGACAGGGCTAGACACGAATGGTTGAGTAGAAGGACGATCTTAAGGAGCATTAAACTAAGGTTAAAAGACCTTGAGATGAAGAGGAGTGAGTTGGGGTTATGTACGGAGTATAGTGGGAACAAATGTGCTTAGGGATGAATCGAGTAATATCTTGGGGAGACGGATAGACCGCGTCTCCTGAAGGACTATAACATCTGCATCTCTACCAGATAGAAGTCTAAGGGTAGAAGCTCCTCCCGAATTCGACTGAAGAATATTAAGTGAAAAAGGTTCACGAGTACTCTGCATTGTGTTAGGTTAGCTGGGTGGAATTGCCTCATCCCTAGACAGAGCTAGAAGCAGAAAGGTTGACCTTCCCGCAACCGACTCCGTCCTGGGCAAGCACTTTCCCCAGGGCAGTGGCTTCATTTCCCTTTTTTCTTTTTTCGGTGAGGCAGAAGAGACCGATGGATTGCTTGGTGAATAGGTTGGGGATAAGATCGGATTTATTGAGAATAAATCTAGTGTTGAGGAGACCGAGGCGGAAACCGTGTGTTGTGCCGAAAGAGTCTAGTGGAGAAGACACATAGGAGAGATGGAGCGCCATCGAAATTTTGGAAGGGCGTGGACAACTTGAAAATTTTAGTCTATGTTTCGGATGGAGAGTGAGGTTTCGCCGTTTTCCTCGCGACGGCGTTTTTCGATGCGGGCTGAAGAGATTTGAGCGATTTTAGAAGGGGCGCAATCGGGGAAAATTCGAGTGGTTGAAGATGACATGAGTTTAAATCGTTGAGAGAGGACAGAAGACGCGTGAGAGCAATGCTTGAAAACAATTTTTAGGAGAGGGGGCTGGGAAGGATTAGATTGAGAAGATTTGTTTAGACGGATGAATGCGACAGGAGAAATGTCCTTGAAAAAGGATGGTTTATCCGCAGGAACAATAGACGAGAGGATGGATCTGAAGGCGGAAACATCGTGGTCCAGACGTGCTTGTGGAGATAAGGAGTTAGAAGGCGTGATATTAGTAACAATGACGCAACGATCGCGAGAAGCAATGCGCCTTCGTAAAGGAGGACGACTGACGTGAGTAGATGAGATCACGATAGAAGAGCTGTCAGTTGATGATTTGGAGGGATTTGGTTTGACGACGGGAGACATAGAGGATAATGATAATAAAGAGGGTGGCAATCGATGTGAGGAAAGGTTATGAGTGGAAGGATAGTGGAGGTTGGTGGAGGTGATTTTGATTGATGGATGCAAGTTATTGAGAAACGAGACGGGAAGGACGGGACGTGGGGTGTCGGGGAGTGAAGATGACATGGAATGGGAAGTGTATATGGTAGCAGAGTCGGTGGGTGGAGAAAGTACATTAGAAACGACGGGGTAGTTTGAGTTGACGTGTTGGATGTTGATATGTACTTATTGGAAAGGTTGCAGATTGGTTTCTTGGCACAAAAACCACATACGAATTCTTCTTTAGCCTTATTCTTGTCGCAGGCGATTGTTGTCAAGACGCTGCAGTTGTCCATAGTTGGTGTCGGTCTTAGTTGTTTTCTTACGTCCTCCCATAAACTTGTAAGAATGTATTTCAATCAATTTTTTAACCGATGGTTGTCGTCGATGGTTGTCGTCCCGGTGTTGGTATTTGCGTAGATAATTCGTCTCGGAACTTCGGATTAGCCACCGATAGGAAGCTATGGGAATTTATGGATGGGGAACTTTTGCTTGTTCAGCATGTTGATTTTCATTCAAGGTTATTATCCTCGTATTCTTCAGTTCTCGATCTTATCTTTTCACATACAATTAACGACATCTATGACCTATGCTATAAAGCTCCTATAGGTAGCAGCGATCACTGCGTTATAAAGTTTAGTGTCAATGTAGCCGGTGCTCAATTAGGCGACAATGCTGAGCCTGTATTGTCAAAGCGCATGTGGAATAGTGTGAACGAATCTGATCTCTTAGAATATGCATCATCTGTTGCATTTGACAATTTCAGTTCAGATGTTTGTGAACGTTGGCAGTCAATTCGTGACTGCTTATTAGTGATATCAGACCACTTTGCTCCAAGGAAGCAAATCGTGCCATCTAAACGGTATAAACCTGCATGGTTTGACTCCGAATTGAAGACACTAATAAGACGGCGTAATAAATTGACAGACAATGTCGCTTAGACTCATCATTTCGATCGAAGTATAAGACATGTCAAAATCAGCATATCAGGGCTAGATCTCGCAAACGCGTAATCTATGAACGTCGACTAATCAATTCCATTAATTCAAATCCAAATTATTTTGGTCATATATTCGTAGAAATAAATGTGTAAGACCTCTCATATCGTCTTTAAAGTGTGGTGAACAGCTGGTTAATTCGCAGTCAAATATTTCGGAGACATTCGCAGATTCATTTAGGCTTATTGCTAAGAACTCCACCAGTAACGATAATGATAATATTAGGATATGTAATTTGTTGCCGTTGAGGCATTTCACAGTTTCACAATCTTTTGTCTACGATGAGCTAGCTCGATTATCGGTCAATTCATCTCCCGGTCCTGATGATATATATCCCTTTCTGCTTAGAGCTTTAAGATCCATGCTAACTGTGACATTAACTGAACTGTTTCAAATGTCAATTGATAAATGCGAAATACCACCGTACTGGAAATGCGCAATTGTAGTTCCGGTTTTTAAGAAGAGTGTCATGCACAATCCTGAAAATTACAGACCAGTGAGCTTAACTAGTATTGTCAGTAAAATTTTCGAACGGATAATCTATAGGTATGTTGTGAATTTGTTGCGTCAATCAAATCAGATAAACTCATATCAACATGGATTCACCGTTGCACGATCGTGCTTAACTAATTTACTTTGTGCTAGGGAGGTGTGGGTTAATGGCGTGTCTAACGAGATAGCAGTTGACTGTGTCTTTATTGACTTTAGTAGGGCTTTCGATCGTATACGTCATGAAAATCTCATCGAAGTGTTTTTGGACTGTAAAATAAATTCGATTATTGTAAATTTGCTCCACGCATTCTTAACGCAACGCTCTTATCGTGTTCGCGTTGGATCGAGTTTATCATCACCACGTTCACTTACATTAGGTGTACCTCAAGGCACTGTCTTAGGTCCACTACTTTTCAACATTTATCTAAACACATTGTTAAAACAGCTACACTGTCTGTATTTGGCTTTTGCCGATGATCTTAAAATCTGGTCCAAAATTACATCAAAAAGCGACATTGTTGTATCAAAGCAAGATTTAAAAATTATTCACGAATGGAGTATTCGGACAGGAGTAATAATAAATAATAATAATTTGGTCGGAGTGACATACATGCTGATTACATGTTAGGCGATAACATTGTATCTAGAGCGAATCACACACATGACCTTGGCACAATTGTTCAGTCTTTTCTCAAGACTCGTATGAACACAGACAGAGTATTTTCGAAAATGCGAATTGTTCTTTACTTATTGAAGAATTGCTTCAAATATTTGCCAGTATAATGTTTTAAGCTACTGTACAACGCATTGGTTCGTCCTCACATTGAGTACATCATTCAATCATCATTTCCGCGCACTAAAGAAGAAATCAATTCACTTAATAATATATTAAGACGAGGCTCTCGATTATGTAAAGGAGTTGCACAGTTTCCTTATGCGGAGAGACTAAGAATGCTAGACATGTGTTCTATCCGATCACGTTTAATGTGTTTAGATTTGGTAGCGTTGTATAAGATCGTTAAAGGTTATGACGGATACCCAATAAATTCTGTAAGTTTGAATCATCGTGTCTGTCATCGAGGACATAGTTTGCATCTTAAAACTCAATATCATGGAAGGTGTCCTCGAATATATCGTCTTTCGCAAGGAGCTGTTAGCGTGCGGAACATGTTACCGGACTTTTTAATATCTATTCAAGACATTGATATATTCAAACGAAAATTATTAGAATGGATACGACATCCTGATCAGCAAACTATCCAAATGGCATACCCGTCAGATCAACGATAATTTCAACAATTTAACCTCGTTTTTTTTCTTCCTTTTTTGTCTATCTTTCTATGTGAACAGACTAAACAGCCTACGGGTTTTGTCTTGTGTATTAATAATATATGATACATTTAAAAGGCATCTTCTTTTAATAATAATAATGTAGAGGAAATTTATTAGGGCACTGCGTCTCTCGACTTGGCCAAATGAAAGAAATTAAATAAAACATTGTGCAACGACTTCATTTGAGATAATATCAATATTTGATAGTCCACCGCTAGTTCCCAACAGGCAAAAGAAATTTAGCAGGTTTATTAGGTTAGCCGTATACTTAACCTATCGATCTCCTTCAAAGATTTTTGCGCTAACACAGTGCACTCAAATACGTGGGATAAAGACACATCTATCACCACAGAAAAAACACACACGAAACTCCACGTTTATGGACAGGTATGCGAGTGCAACAAAACTTGTCGTAATATCCGTGTAAAGAAACCCTCCAAACGAGGGGGCGTTTAGAAGCACACGGAGACTGCCAACTCGTTTGCGTATTAACTGGTGAAGTGTACAGATGATGATCTAGCTTGCTAACCTTATCTGTAAAGTCTTTTTTATTTTGAATATAATGTACCGTATCTTGGGATCCGATCATATTTCGTAAATACTCCGTACATAACTCGACTTTAGATAAAACATAAACTGCAGTCGTCGAGCACTTTGGAGAGACGCCTACAACACGCTTAATGAATCTGCCTTTACATTTGTCGATCTGCGCAAAATTAGCCGTCGTGAGGTCCGTCCAGATTGCTGAAAGCGCGTACGACAAAATCGGTAGAAGCATGACATGAAAATACTGAAGAGCACCACCAAAGGAAAGCTTACCTAAACATTTAACTCGCGAAGTGGCTATAACGATTTTCGCACATTTCTTTTCGATATGAAGCTTAAAAGACCACCCACTTGTCAATAGCATCCCCAAATACGTGTATTGATTACTGAACTCTACCTTCCTGCTGTTTAAACTAATCTCGTCATGTGAGCACAATCTGCCACCTTTACGAAACTTTACTACCTTTGTTTTATCGATATTGACTTCAATTAGATTATTTGAACAGTAGTTAGCTAGAGCAGTGGTTACGTTTTGAGCCGATTCCAGATCTTTCGTTAGAATAACTAAGTCGTCCGCGTAAAGAACAGAACTTGAAGTTTGACATTCGTTTCTCAGATGAGACGGCAAATCATGGATATAAACAGAGAAAAGGATAGGGCTGAGCGGATCTCCCTGCATCACACCGCGGCTAGCAATTATTGTGTCTGATGAAGTAAGTCCGTCGAAGACATTTAATGAATTGGCATAGAGGATATTGCCTAAGAGTTTCAGCATACGACCAGATATCCGGAAATCCATCGACAATTTACGGGTGAGTATTTCTCGATTAACCGAATCAAAGGCTTTTTTAAAGTCAACAAAGATAGCATATAAATGACTCTTGCGTTCGAATTGTAATAACACTTGTTCACGAACTACCTTGATTGCATCCACCGTTGATCGGTGAGGTCGGAAACCAAATTGTTCTGGCGGCAACAGATAATCACGGTGTTTCGATAATCGATTGGTTATAAGAGTGGACAAAAATTTATAGGTATGGTTTAGCAGGGCAATTCCACGGTACGAGTTGGTATCACTTATATCCCCTTTACCCTTATACATGATTTTTATTACAGCTTGCTTCCATGACACCGGCATTTGATAACCGTATAGGATACAATTGAATAAATGTAGCCAATTACTCGATAATAAATAAAAGGAATCTTTAATTTGTTCAACACAAAGTTGGTCTGGGCCGGCCGCATTATTATTAGACATAGAAAAGAGAGCAAGTTCCAATTCGGGCAATGAAAATGGAGCATTTAGTTGGTCATTGTCACTGTCCAAGCATGACAGTGTTATCAGCGCATTGTATTATTATTATTATTTTAACAATTTATCTGCTTGACTTTCTCATTTTTGTTTGTGGACTTGTAAGCGTACAGCTTGTACGCATTTGCCACATTAAATAAATTTGTATTACTATTATTATTATTTAACTCTCGATTGATGTATATGTTTTACTCTCTATTGAAGGAAGTGTGAGACTATAATTTACAAATAATTTTTTTTCAATTTATTTTCTTTATTAGTAAAACATAAAATTAAAGGTAACCCTCTAATGGGCCCTATTTGTCAATTCAAAAAATAATAATAATTATCTGTATGTGTAGTTATGCAAAAACTGGACGATGAAACGCCGATCTGGATCCTCTAATGCACCGGGATACCATCCTTGCGAGACGGATGCCTATTCTACAACGCAGCGTTGAAATTACATCCGAATACTTAACCTCTGCTCTTTCGGCGATAGTATTCGCGATTTTTTTCAGAAGACTTTCCGTGCCCTTACCTGCACCTCCAGAGTTCGACAACACAACAGGAATGAAAGATGCTCTTTCAATTTCGGTTATTCTTTCTAGATATTTATTTCTTTTTCGGCTTTCGTGATACTCAAAACACGCACTCGGATTCCTTGATAAATTCGACGGCGCGAGCGCATTAAAAATGCAAACATCTATTAAAGTACGTTCCGTCTTGTCACCAAACAATCCGTTGCATGATATGTCCAATCTCGCTTCTTTATCCTTAGTAGTTGTTTGTTTCAAGAAAGTTACATTTGAAGAAACAGGCGCCAGTCGAGGTTCGATTTGTACAGATGGACATATCTCAGTAAGCGTGTATGCTAAGAAATCCCGTACCACGTCATGTCTCATATATGGAAGTCCACCAAGTGAACACGAAAGCGAGTGCGCCAGAGAATTTACTGTACCACATTGACAATAGGACGGAGCGCTTTTTGGAAGAAAACCGTATCGCGCCGCCATAGCGTCTCGAAATTCATCGTTGCTTAGCCTTGAATTCCTTTCATTCGATGGATAAACTGAAAGCCATGATGATGCACCTTTGACTGACGAGTGTTCTATTGACCTTCTCAATAAATGATTGCAATTATCGAGAATATTATTGCGATTAATTTTACAACGGGAGATATTTTGAGCGCGGATTAGTTTAATTATCGTATCTTGTTTTCCTTTTAGTGATTCGCCGGAGTAACCTTCCAAACATGGAGCGCATAGGGAAGTAGATGATTCATATTCCGATTGAACCAATGCTGAAGGATCACGTATACTTACGCCACCGTCCCTGTAACTGAGGCAAAGCGTTCTCCATATAAATTCATCACTTGAAAGATCGATATTAAACAGCTTAGATATCATCATTTTTATTCTTTCAGACAGAGGACCAATCCAATCTACAGAACATGCACAAGTCCTCAGGAGATGCGACCATTTGTGCTGAATTGATCTGATAAAAGCCGTATACGCAACCTAAACATCGAGTTCACCCATATCTACCAACCGTTCAATGGAATTCGATATATCCTGCACAAATGATGATACAAACTGCTTAACGTAAGCGTATTTACCGATCGGGGAACCGAGAATTTTCACACCGTTTTCCATTATCGGAATATTGGTGTCACTGAATTCTGTTTGTAGCGATGTACTGTCATATCCGTTAGAGTAGATTTTACATTTTTCGGGATTGATGTAAAAACCATACTTCGGACCAAGCAACATTAACATTTTGAAAGCCGCCTTAACCATACTAGGCGGACCAACCATATTACCATCATCAGCATACCATAATTGTTCAACATTGGGGCATTTTTTTATAAGCCGGTATATTAATGGTAGCGTTGCGGCACTGAAAGCAGCCATTGAAAAAACATCACCCTGTGTAAATCCTTCTGAAGACCATATGTATTCGTTTCCTGTAGCCATTCGAGTAGGATCTCTATACAAGTTTGACAATACGACTGATAATGCTGGACAAATATAAGGCATATTACGTAAAGCCAATTTTCTATTAATGCGATTAAAAGCATTGTCCGCGTCGATGGTGAGAAGTATGTTGTTCTCATTAGAAAGATGTGTTTTCAGAGCATGAATAACACATTCAGTTCCGGCCCGATGTGATGCACAATATTGTATAGAACCACATGCGTGTTGCAGCTGAGGCTGAACAACTTTGAGTATGGCCTTCGAAATAATTCTTCTGGAGACATCCCCGATACCTATTGGACGAATGCCATGAAGTTTGCTTAGTGGAATTAGTCGGCTTGTGGTAAAAGCCTCCATCGAAGTTTTAGGTATTTTACAAGTTGACAAATGCTTTGAGAAGAGAGCCAGTGCATCCGCTAGATTTCGCGACTCAGTTCCAAACGTAGATAGCATTGCGATCCATGCCTTCGCATCAAGGCCAGATGGGCCTGCTCCACCACTCATTCTACAAGCAGCCGTGATAATTGAATCTGCGTCAATCGAGTCGAATGCTATCGGATGGAAGACTGCATCGTTTTTCAATGGGGGAAGAAAGGATGGCATCTTCGTCAAGTAATGCAGGCTCTGGATGCTTGTCGAATATTATTATTATTTACAAATAATTTTTTTTTATTTTTTTATTTTTAATTGATTTTTTGGAAAAAAAAAACAAATACAGTTATACTATAAATTTTAGTTCATTGAGTTTGCAGGTCGATGTCGAGCAGAACGAGGACCGCGAATACACATCGAAATTGAACGAGCCAACTGAATTCCAATCTTTGACCGTAGTTTTGTCAATTCTTCTGAGTAGGAATGATTGTTTTTTATTGCCATCTTCTGTGCAATTCTCTGAATTAATTGTGCAGATGATTTTACTGCTCCACCGAAACATGATAACACGATAGGTGCGAAATTCGCCCTCTCTATGGCAGTTACTCTCTCTTGATACTTAGCGAATTTACGTGTTTCGTGATATGTAAAAGCAGCCCCAGCGGATTTCGAAAGGTTGGACGGAGCGAAAACGTTAAAAACGCAAGTATCAAATAAAGTTCGCTCCGAACGACTTCCATAAAAACCACAGCAGGCGATATCCAAACGTGCATCATGAGCGCGAGATGTAGATATGCGCTCGAAATGAATACTAGAATTTACTGGCAGTAGTGTTGGCTCTTTTTGCACATTATCACATATTTCTGTCAAGGTTTTAGAAAATATATCACGAATTGAATCATGTCTTATCGATGGATGACCTCCGGTGGGACAGGTAAGTGAGTGAGCCAGAGAATTATGTTCACCGCAGGGGCAATGAGAGGGCGCGTCTAGTGGTAGTCTATGATATCGAGCTGCAAGTGCGTCACGAAATTCTACATTGCTAACTCGAGTCCAATGATCACTCGTAGGATATGTGGAGAGCCATGACGAGGCACCTTTGACTTGTAGATGTTCCATAATACGTAACAAATTGTCACCAACATTAGCTACTCGATCTCTAAGCAATGACTTTTGAAGATTAATCTTTGAAGTGCCTATAAGGGCAATGCGTTTGGATTGTTCAGTCCTTAAGTCCACACCGTATGAGCCATTTAAATAAGGAGTGCATATATCTTTTGAGCTTTTAAACTCTTCTATCGCAGTAAAACGTGGGTCAGCAATACCTAGACCACCTAGTCTTATCGGAAGGGTAAATAACGGCCATAAATAATCGTCGTCAGGCAATTTCAAATTAAAAAGCTTATCAAAACGCTTCTGAATGGTGTCATAGAGATCATCGAAACTACCAATTGAACAGTTTGTGGTTCTTTGCAAGTGAATCCATTTATGCTGAAGCGATCTGGTCATACTAGTATAGCTTATCTGCAAATCAAGAATACCCACGTCAGCAAGACGATTTACTAATGAGCAATAATTAGAGATCTTTTGTTCCGTAGTTTTATTTATATAATCATCTGTTCCAATAGGAGCACCGAGTACTAATGTGCCATCGACAACAATGTCGATTCCCGTTTCATTAAAAAGTTTGCGGGTACTATCTGCATTTTCGGGACTAGTTAGTAGAACGCATTTGTTGCTGTTGACATGAAATCCGAAAGCACGGCCGTAGTCACACAAGAGTTTGAAAGCCTTGTAAATTTGCACAGGTTCGCCGATTAAATTGCCATCATTCGCGTACCAGAATTGGTTGATGTTAGGAAACTCCTCAGTAATGTTCAACAATAATGGCAGGGTTGCTACGGCATAAGCTGGCATAGCAAGTACGTCATCTTGAGTAGATCCCTCTTGGGATTTGATGAAACTATCACCAGTTGAAAAATTTGAAGGGTTATCGTAAAAATTGTGTAGTATAGTAGACATAGAGGGACAAATGCGTGATATATTAGCGAGAGCTGCCTTTCGATTTATTCTGTTAAATGCATTATCTGCATCAACAGTGAGAAGAACTGCATCGGGATCTTTTAACAGGCATTCGCGAACTGCGTGCGTGACGCACTCCACTCCAGCTCGTTGACCAGCGCACATTTGCAACCGTCCGCACACTTCTTGAATATCATTGGAAATTATAGAAAGAATGGCTTTCGACATTATTCTCCTAACTAACGTCGCCAATACCAATAGGCCTTATTCCCAATTTTTTGGATAATGCTATTAATCTGCTTGAAGCCAATACATTTATAACATTAGTAGGCATAAGCTCAGTAGCTAAAGATTTTGCGAACGTTGACAAAACTTTAGTCAATTCAGCAGATTCGTGACCAAACTTAGTTAACATCTGTAGCCATGACTGTGCATCGATGCCGGAGGGACCTGCTCCACCTTTAACACGTTTAGCCATACGAATTATCAATTCACTATCAATTGAATCAAAAATCACAGGGTGAAAATTTGGAACTGTGATTGGGAAAGACCAGTTAACAGCATGAGGAACTAATGGGCTCGGTACAGGGTGCTTGTCGAGTAATAATTCCCGAACAGTTTTAGAACCAATCACATCCTCTGGTTTCAAAGGAACGCCATCATAAGAATTGTTGTCTAGAAGATGCATTGCTGTGTTCAGTCTAGAGCTTTCAACCAATGAGACGAATTTTTTGCGCCAATCTCTTGACTTCGAAGGTTGAATTTTTAAGGCTTTCATATTTTGAAGGGCCGAGGCTTCAGCGTATAATCCAGCATAGTCATTATTGAACCACATGTCCAATCGTCGGGATAAAGTTGATTTCAATGATTTGGGAGATTGACGAGAATTACGTTGAAGAATAAGATGTCCAAAGATGATGTACTTAGTAAAAGTTTCCGAATTAGTGAGAGAATCCCTGAATATGCGTGCAAGTTCTGATATAAATTGTTTGGACTCTGAACATTTTGGAAGTCGAAATAAGTTAGGTTTCCAATGTATGACGATCGAGAATATATCCTGTATAGACAATACATCGGACTCTTGACGAGTATTCATTGTGTAATTTATATTTATTTGGTTGTTAAGAGGACAATGCCGATGATCAGAGTTTTCACAATCTGAATTCGGTTTACTCAATATGGACATAGCAATATTATTGGAAGCTGTTGCGGAGCAATTTACTTCACGATTGGAACAATTCACAGCTGAGCAATTCAAGCATAGGATATTCTGCTTAGCACATCGACATCCTTTACATTTAGCATTCGGGCCGTTGCATGAACAGCATTTCAGAGTTGTCGCAGGCTTGCCCTTGGGCATTTATTTTGTTTAAGAACAGAATTGAATTGCACCAAACGAATAAGGCTTTTGTATGTTATTTTATTGTATGTTATTTATTGTAATTTGTGTATTTACTTTAGAGAAAAAGTAAAGGTTTTTAGGTTTAAAATTTAAAGGATATAATAAAATCCTTATAAACCTAAGGATTTTAGGTTTATAAGAAACCAAAATTTTTTTTAGGTCAAAAAAATTATTATTATTATTATTTATTTATTATTATTATTTATAAAATTGATTTCAATGATTTGGGAGATTGACGAGAATTACGTTGAAGAATAAGATGTACTGGCCTCTTCGGGAATCTGACGGAGCGGTCATTTATGGACGTATGCGTTTTCAACAACCTAGCGCCGTCTTATTCCTTGGATACAATGAAGGATCCCTTCAAGTACCATGAAAATCGGAAGCAGGCAAAATATACAGAGCGGATTGCGAAAATAGAAAATGCTTCGTTTCACCCGTTGATTTTCTCAACTGTTGGTGGTATTGGAAAGATAGCGGACTCGATACTTAAGCGCATATCTTCACTTAAAGCGAGCAACAACAACCTTTCATATCCCGATTTGATCCGTCAAGAAAGAGCCAGGATTTTACTGCTTATTATAAAATCCACTTCGATGGCTATGCGAAACAGGTATCAAGAACCAGGAACTCTAATTCACGATAAGGACGCACCACTCTAAGTCGATTTGTACGATCAACTCCCTTTGAACTAAAAATTCAGATTTTGAATTGCCACTTTGGACCCATTAGAGGGTAACCTTTAAGCTGTCTTATTTTTGAATAATTTATATTAATGTTATTATTTATTTACAAATAATAATATTTCTCTTAATACCTTTATGGTTGAATAAGCACTACTACAATGCATCTTAATAACCACTAGCTATTTTGATAGAGCACACTGAACCACAAAGTAGTACTTCTGTCTGGATGGTCAGGCAAAGTCTACGTGAATCCTAGTCCATATATTACTTGGTATAAGCCAATTGTGAAGTAGATAGTTAGGTTCATTATTCCGGAATCGCTGACAGTCGTCAAAATTCTGCACAGAGTGCTCAACATCAATATCCAATCTTGATCACCATACGTAATATTGTGATAATTACTTCATAGCAAAGATACCCGGATGCCCCGCATGCAAAGTTTGCAAAACTTCTTTCCTTAAACTCGTTAGAATTACAACAAACGCTCCTAACAGCAAAATTCCGTCTTTAAATGGCAACTCATTGCGTCTTGTGCTGTATTGATAAATTTCCGAGTCTGTAGCTTTGTTTGACAAACCGGTAGATACATAATGCGATACTTTTTAAGAAGCAGATCTCGTTTCGTAGCTTCGCCAATGGCTGTTAAACATAGTAAAGGTGTACCTAGTGTGTTTAATAATAATACAAATTTATTTAATGTGGCAAATGCGTACAAGCTGTACGCTTACAAGTCCACAAACAAAAATGAGAAAGTCAAGCAGATAAATTGTTCAGATGGGATCGGATTTGTCGTTTGAAGCACTGCAGGGAAGTTGATTGGCGTATATGAATGGGCAGATGATTCCACGATAGAGGAGCAGCCACCAGGAAGGAGCGGAGTCCAAAGGAGGTAGAGTAGTTTGGGACATGTAAAAGAAGGGAATTACAGGAACGCAAGGAACAGTAAACAGGACGAGAATTATCAAGAAAAGGAAGGTTGAGAAATGAAGAGGTATGAGAAGTTACAAGGCGGAAAGCAACGATAAGAAGACGAATTTGAAAACGACAATAAATTGTAGGCAAATCGAGAGAAGCAAGATGGTAGGATGTATGATCAAACCGACCAAGACGGAGGCGAATTCGGACAGCTGCGTTGACGACGCGTTGTAAAGGAAGAAGAGTGGATTTAGGTGAGTTGGAAAATAGACTAAGACAATAATCGAGTCTAGAAAAAAGAAGAGATGATATGAGAGTCATACAAGAAGGGAAATCGATCAATCTACGAACTTGACGGAGGTTGCGGAGTATCAAGGTAGATGAGCGTACTTTATCTCTAACGAAAGGTTTAAGTGAAAGTCGGTTGTCAAAATGGAAGCCTAGGAAAACGAGATTATCAACGATAGGAAGAATTGTAGAATTTAATGATACGGAGAAAGGTTCGAAGCCAATGCGTCGAGGTAGGATCCACATAATTTTGGATTTATCAGGATTCAGAGAAAGGCGAAGGGAAGAAAGATGATTGGAAATTGAGACAAGACAGTCCGAAGCGGAAACACTAAGATCGTGAATACGATAAACAGGTGCATGAGCATAGATGAGAATGTCATCAGCATATTGCATAACATGGAAGTTAAATTTATGAGAAATCGAAGACAAATCACCAAGAAGAAGAGAGAAAAGTATAGGGCCTAATACGGAGCCTTGCGGAACACCGGACGGAATGGACGAAGGATGGGAGAGAGAAGAGTTAGAATATACGCGAAATGTACGGTTTGATAGATATGAAGAAAACCATGACACAGTGGGTAAAGAGAAGCCATAATCATGACGAAGGCGATGGAGAAGAATCGAGTAATCGACGATGTCAAAAGCAGACGATAGATCAAGAGAAACTATGACACTACATAATTTATGATCGCGCGATATGAGTAAGTCGTTATAAACTTTAAGACATGCAATTTCGGTAGAGTAATTAGAGCGAAAAGCGGCTTGGAAGGGAGGAAACAAGTTAGAGGAAAAGAGATATGTATTAACTTGCTTAAGAACGAGACGCTCAAAGAGTTTAGAGAGGGTTGGGAGAAGTGAAATAGGACGGTACGAAGATGGTAGTGAGGAGTCGAGAGATTGCTTTTTGATGAGAGGACGAACAGTGGCGCATTTCCAGATGGAAGGAAATGTACGGCTACGGATGGACGAGTTGAACAATGTGGTTAGGAAGGGTAAGATAACGGAGCAGATATTTTTAAGCAAGTGAGTGGGAATTGGGTCAGAAGGAGAGGTTTTATTAGGTAATGACAGCAGAACCGAAGAAACTTCATCAGACGAAACGGGAAGAAGGTGGAATAGTTCTGGGAGGGAAGTATTTAAAGATAAGAGTGGGTACAAGGGGGCTACGGGTAGTAGGAAAAGTAAATTAGATAGCTTAGTTTGTAGATAAGAAGAAAATTCATCAGGATTTATATTACAAGGGGTAGATGATCGTGAAATAATCGAGTTTAAGATTTTCCAATGAGATTTAGTGTTGGAAGATGACTCGAGTTGATTTCGCCAAAAGAGAGTACGTTTAGTACGTATAAGAATGAGATGTGAACGGCGTTGAGAAAAGTAGGAATCACGAAGATTTGGAGGGAGTGAGTTGGGTGAACGTTTAAGAAAGCGTTTATACATACGAAAAGAGTGACGGAGTCGACGCTTAGAAAGACTACAGTCAGAATCGAACCAGGGGGCATGGCGCAAGCGCTGGGAACGTCGAAGTCGACTAGGCAGAATGTTATTGAGGATCGACGTAAGTTCAGAATCAAACAGAATGCAGAGATAATCGGGAGAGAGATAGTGAAGAGGAAGTGAAAATAGTGAAGAATTGAGTAAGGCTGTGCAGAGATCAGGGATATCGAGAAGCTTCCATGGTCGACTTGGTGTAGATAAAGGTAAAAGCGGAGAAGGAGGATAGGGACGAGTAAGAGTAAAAGTGACAAGGAAATGATCAGACAAACCAGGATCAGTAATTGACAAGGAGGTATAGTCATTAAAGCAGTTAGGAACAGCAATGATGTCGAGAGCACCGCCGAGAATATGAGTTGGGCTTGTTGAAAGTAATTTATAGTTAAAATCAGAAAAAAGATTAGTTAAAGTGATAGAGTCAGAGTCAGACGGGCGATCAAGACGAATGTTAAAATCACCGAGAACAAAAGAAGGAGTATAAGACAATGAACAGTGAGACATTAGATCTGCAATGTCGTTAAAGAAAATACGAGATGGGGCAACTGAACCTGGACGGTATACAATCACAAGTTCCAGAGGGAAAGGCGTTGATAATCTGCATATGAGTAATTCGAACGAAGTGTAACGGATGTTAACGTTGATTTTACGTAAAGACATTGGGTGACGAGCAATGGCAACAATACCGCCATGGTTAGACGCAGTAGATATATGAGATGTAATTTGACGAGCTGATTCAACTAGAGAACAACCAGAGCGACATAGACGACGAATAGCAAGATCGTCGGAGTCAGTGTGCCAGGATTCGGTAATGCAGAGAATATCGATAGATAATTGATCGAAGATATCGAGAAGCATATCAGCTTTATGAAGAATGGAGCGAGTATTGAATAGACTAAGACGAAAAGTATGCTTAGGAGCGAGATCGACTAGCGAAGAAGACAAGGGGGAGAGATGGGACGCCATCGAATTTTTGGCCTTGTGTGAAGAACGTGAAAATTTCCGTTGATTTTACGTATAGATAAGGATGACTCGCCGTTTGTTTCACGTCGATGTTTTTCAATGCGAGCTAAATTGAGCTGGGCAATATCAGAAGGGAAGCGGTCAGGAAAGATACGGCAAGTAGATGAAGTGGTAAGAAGTTTAAAACGTTGGGAGAGTACCGAAGAGGCATGTGAACTATGTCGGAAAACGATTTTTAAGAGTGGAGGACTGAGATGATTTGATTTAGTGGATTTGTTTAAACGAATAAAGGATACAGGAGCGATATTATTGAAGAGTGATGGGTTATCATCAGGAAGAATGGTTGCTAGGATAGACCTGAAAGCAGATACATCATCATCGAGGCGAGATTGTGGAGAAGCAGATTCGGGAAGCTTTAAGTTTGATATGATTATACAGCGATCGCGCGAAGGAAAACGATTTCGTGGAAGTGGTGGACGGACAGAGCTGGTAGGAGTCGAGGTAGATGAGCAGATAGAAGTGGAAATGACAGGGGTGCTTGATAAAGAATTAATATTGGTTGGAACAAGTGTGACAGGAGCGGGGTGTTGAATCGGTTGATCAGAGATGTGACTGGATATGATTTTAAATGAAGGATGTAAATTATTTGGAAGTGTTACGTGGGAGGTAGAGTAAGGAGAATTAAAATAGGTTGGGGCATGAATGACATGAATGGAGTTTTGAATCAGTTGATCGGAAATGTTACTGGAAATGATTTTGATGGAAGGGTGTAAATTATTGAGAGGTGATACAGGGGGGGGTCGAGTAAGGAGTTCGTGAGGAGAATAAAGAAGTTTGAGATTTATTTAGATTGGGGGAGGAATAGGAAAGAGGAGGTACGAGATGAAAAGCTTTGCCGTTAGCATTGTTAGAATGATAAAGATTAATGGAAGTTTGGTACGTAGTTGAACGAGGAGTGTGTGAGAGAGTAGGTTCAATAATGGGATTATATGATGCGAAGTCAGGTGTTGATGCGAGGGAAACATCTAAAACAGCATTGGTCTGAGTGGTCGTGTGTGATACAGGAGTAGATGAGCAGGATAACTGTAGCAGTCGTACTGATGTACAAAAATCGCAAGTGAAATGTTTACGTTTATACACCGAGTGGTCGGATATTTTAACACGAACAAGTGTCCATACATCGCAATCTTTGGAATCGCATCCAACTTCAAAGCTGGTATAACCATCATTGCATTCTGATGTGGAAGATTCTTGATCAGGAACCGGGATCTGAGATCGCGCTTTTTTAGGCATGACCTTTTATCGATAGATTGAGCTCAATCCGCGAGCGTAGCGAGCGGAACTGACAGGAATAATCTGGAACTGACAGGAATAATCTGGAACTGACAGGAATAATCTGGAACTGACAGGAATAATCTGGAACTGACAGGAATAATCTGAAACTGACAGGAATAATCTGGAACTGACAGGAATAATCTGGAACTGACAGGAATAATCTGGAACTGACATGAATAATCTGGAATGTAAGTAGTTTATTAAGAAGCCAAGAAAGTTCAAACTAGTTTTAAATATATCACATGGCAGCTGAAACGGCTGATGATAGTTTATCCTACTGATGAGTGCTGTCGGCTACCATTAGCTCGTCTATGAATGATAAGGGAGTCTGCTCTGCGTGTAATCGAATTTGGGTTATCCTCTAAGTTTTCCCGTGTACCTGCAATATTCGCCATTGCAGTAGGAATAAAATTTTTATTTATACATGTATCTGATTTTTCAAGACTTTGTTCACTGCGTCGAGGGCAGTGAACAAAGTGAAGCACTCAGTGAAGGCCTTTAAGTAATGGCCCTTAAGTAAGAGCTGGATCTTACTAAGAACTAGCACTTAGTAAAGCGGGTAGTTTTCGTAGTTCCAGAAGTACATCACCGTCCTCAAACTCGAAATGACAAGTGGGAAATTGAGACAAACTGCATTGTTGTAAAGGGAACAAAAATTGCTTAGCAAAAGTCTCGCCAATCTCATCTATTACTACATTATTTGATGCTACGATGCTCAATATCGTATCAGAAGATTTGCAGTAAGAACTAGTAAAAAGTTTCTTGGTTAATTAATACTTACATTCCGAATTTTTCCTGTCAGTTCCAGATTTTTTCTGGCAGTTTCCAGATTTTTTTTGTCAGTTCCGCTCGCTACGATCGTATATTGAGCTTAATCTCTTGTTAAACGATCATGCCTAGAAAAGCTCGATCTCAAATCCATGTTCATGATAACGCATCTTCCACATCGGAATGCAATGATCGATATTCAAGTTTGGAAGTTGGATGTGATTGTAAAGATTGTGACTTAAAGATACTTGTTCGATTTAAAATATCTGACCGTTCAGTGTATCAAATTAATACGTTTACATGTGTTTTTGTGCATCAGCAAAACTTTCAGGGCTATCCTGCTCCTCCACTTCTGTCTCACATACGATTACTCAGATCGATACTGTTTTTGACGTTTCCTTCGCATTAACACCTGACTTCGCATCGCATAATCCCATTCTTGAACCTACTCTCACACACACTCCTCGTTCAACTACGTATAAAACTTCCATTCGTCTTCATCATCCTAACAATGCAAACGGTAAAGCTGTTCATCTCGTATCTCCTCTTTCCTATTCCTCCCCCTATCTAAATACATCCCATACTTCTTTCTTCGCTTCAATTACTTGTTGTTCTACCTCCCCCGTATCACTTCTGTTGTAAAATATTGAATGTTCAAATTGTATTAGCTGTTAAAGCTTTTGTAACTGATTCTAAATTTTGAATTGGATAAATCAAATCAGCTAACTGAGTCTACGTATTTAATATAATTATAAACTTAACAAAACATAATGCTAAATCAAAATTTTAAGAATTAAATAATAAAATTAATAATTGTTTTAAGATTTTTTATAATTTAAATTAAGTTAAAATAAAAAATTGTAATTTAAAATAAACGTCATTTTTATGAATTGACTAATAAATAAGAGACGTTATATCATAATAAGAATTAGAGGTCATCAGAGGAACTGCTATACTATCAGGTTTCGGCCCCTAACAAACTCCTTGAGTTATTTTCCTTACAATTTATCCAATTCAAAACTTTCTTAGGGAGAAGATACTAAATCATGGCAAGATCGCTCTTTTACCTGATCCTGGATCAACTGACACATGGCGGCATTGGTATGGCATGTTTGTTTACTTTTTGCAACATGTTGAACCTGAAGAAAGTCGAAAGAAACATATACTGTTTATATGCTCCTTCCTGTAGTCTACAAATCGGTTAAGGAGTGCGAAACATATGACCAATGTATTGCTAAACTAAAATAGCTATACGATAAACCAGTGAATAAGATATACGCGACATATGATATGGATTCGAAAGCAACGTGAGGGCGAGTCAATTGAACAATACCTGTAGGAATTGAGGCATCTTTCCACTGAATGCCAATTCGCTGATGTTACTGCAGACCAGCATCGAAACGAGGCGCTACTAAATGCGTTAATTATGGGGATTAACTCAAACTTTATCCGTCAACGACTTCTCGAACAACATCGTATTTCACTAGACAACGCCTACAATATGGCATTAACGATCGAGCTCGCTCAGAAGTATTCAAGCATGCATAACAAACCGTCTCTGAATGACTTGAATCCAATTACACAATAAATAGCTTCGGTTGATTTTGAGAACGTGGAAAATTCAGCAATAAGAAGATCAAACGATTGCTGCTGTTTGAAGACACTGGAAATGTTTCTTCTGAGGAGGGACAGTAAAACATCAGAGGAGTGCTTGTCCAGCTCGTGAAGCAACATGCAACAATTGCAGAAAAGTCGATCATTTTGCAAAGGTGTGTCAGTCTAATAACAAAAGTGCGTATAAAGTGAATACTATTAATACCTTAGCTGCATCACCTGTAAGCAAATGATCGTTGAGGGATGATTCTCAAGGCGAGGTCACGTGTAAAAGTGTCATGGCAAACTTATTTGCCCAGAAGTTCTCATCGATGTTTTGCTCTTCGCGGACATTGTGTAGTTCTGAATCAGAAAAGGGTTCAGATGCATTCGACCGATCTAATCTGTCGTTTTGTGCTGAAGATGTTTTAAAGCTTCTATAAATTAAAACCGAACATCGCTGCCGGTCCGAACGGACTTCCCTCAATTCTTTTAAATAAAGTTGCTCCTCAAATATATTCATATGCTTTCCGTATGTTTCAGTTTTCTATTCTCCAATCTCGAATTCCTTCGCGTTGGAAGGAGTCCATTGTAGTTCCAGTGTATAAAATGGGAGATCGACAAGTGTGTAAGAACTATCGCCCAGTAGCCTTGACATGTATTATTTGTAAGTTGCTTGAAAAGCTAATAGTCAAAAACATATCCTCTGATTTGGAAAGCAACGGTAAACTCACTGACTCACAACACGGTTTCAGACCAAATAGATCAACAATAAGTAATCTTTTGGTTTCTTCCAACGCATGGCAGTCTTCATTAGATGAACGAGTTCAATCTGATGTACTTTTTGTAGATTTCTCTCATGCTTTTGATTCAGTTCCGCATGATCGACTCATTCACAAATTGAGGTCACTTAGTGTTTGTCCTATGTATGTCGCCTGGATTGCAAATTACTTAAGTTAACGCTCTTTCAAAGTACGTGTAGGTGCAGATATGTCCTCCTCATTCGTTATTCATTCTGGCGTTCCACATGGTGCTGTTATTTCCCCACTTCTTTTTATTGTATATATCAATGATCTCCCATCTGTAATTCGTTCTGATGTCGTAATGCATGCTGACGATGTTTAAATATGGCGGCCTATTAGAGATGGAAGGGACATTAAGATCCTTCAAGATGATCTGACATGTATAGAAAAATGGTCAGTGGAAAATGGTTTGAGGGTTAACCCCTCTAAATGTACGCATATGTTCATTGGTTCTTCACTAAACTCATCGTATCAGATAGGTTCGATTCAGATAGGCCGAGTGGGTGAATTCAAAGATCTTGGTGTGATGATGACCAGTAGCTTAAAAACTAATGTCCACACTAAATATATTTGTAATCGAGGCTATCGTATTTTAAGGATGTTTTTCAAGTCTTTTAATCGGATAAGTCCATCAATGTTCAAGCGACTATTTTGCTCTTATATTCTTCCCATCCTTGAATACGGTTTACCTGTAACTTATCCACAGACTTTAAGGGAATCCCGTGACATTGAGAACTTGTTACGTAAAGGGTCACGAATGATTCCGAATTTCTCCAATTTGAGATATGCTGAACGCTTGACATCTCTAAGTGTCGGTACATTAAAATATCGCAGATCGGCCATTGATTTATCAACTGCAGTCACAATTGTTTTCGATGGCTTTGGTGGTCTCTCTAGCTTATTATCCGTGAATGATAGACGAGAAACTCGTGGGCATGTGTGGAAATTAATAAAGCCAACTACAAGAATTCCTGATCACCATCGATTTGAAACCAGGGTAATTAACGGGTGGAATGCACTAAAGTGCCTTGATATCTCTAGTAGTATATATAGTGATGCTATCAAGAAAGACATCGAAGCCAAAAGAAGGAATTTGCAACTACTATTTGATTGAATTTTTTGTTGATGCTTTTTATTTTATTTTATCTTTTTATTTTGTAAGCGACACGAGCTTGTAGCTCATTTGCTTCTGTTTGTTATAATAATAATGAAGTATTATTATTGCCCTGCTTGCCTCTCGGCCAGGAAAAAAAAGAAACGTTAAAAAATAAAAAACTATAAAAGATCACAAATAAATAAATTAGTTTCGTGAATATATTAACATTTCAAATGATCCAAATGATTGGCTATATTTAAACGCTTTCCAAGTTTTATATTAATCTACAATTAATTTAGAAAGGCATCATTGTAGCGGTTCGTAAAAAAGGATTTATTTTAAAGTGGCAAATGCGTGTCAGCGCACGCTTACATGACCACAACAAAACAAGACTGTGAATCAGGTGTCGAGAAGGTGTGAACGGAGGAGGTGTTTGAATGTGATAAAGGAGGGAGCGCGGTGGACGTAGAGAGGGAGTTGATTTCAGGCAAGTGAGGCGGCGACGAGGAAGGATCGGAGACCGTAGTTGTTGGAGTAATTAGGAACGTGGAGTAAGAGGTATGACAGGAACGAAGCGATAGCGAGGTGGGGCGAGTGTCGTCTAAGAAAGGAAGGTTGATGAACGATGGGGAGCCGACAGCGATGAGACGAAAAGTTACGAGAAGAAGGCGGAGTTTGATGCGGATGTGGATGGTGGGCCAGGAGAGTTGGGCAAAATATGTGGATGTGTGGTCGAAGCGACGGAGACGAAAGAGCACTCGAACGGCGGTGTTGATTATTCGTTGTAGGGGTAGGATGATGGATTTTGGAGAATTGGCGAAAAGGCTAAGGCAGTAATCGATTTTAGGGAAAGGAAGCGATGAAAGAAGAGACCTACAAGAACAGAAGTCGATAAGGGGCGTATACGGCGGATGTCATGGAGAATTAAGTTAGACGAGCGGACCTTGTCACGGACGAATGGTTTAAGGGATAGGTGATCATCGAAATTGAAGCCTAAGAAAGTGAGATTGTGGACTATAGGGATGATCGATGAGGCAAAAGATACAATGGGAGGAGATATGTTTGGTTTACGGAGAAGGATCCACATTATTTTGAACTTTTCGGGGTTTAGAACGAGATGGAGATTGGAGAGACGTTTGTAGATAGAAGAAAGACAGTTGGAGGCAGAAATGCCGATATCGTGTATGCGATGTGCGGGTGCATGAGCATAGATTAGAATGTCATCGGCGTATTGCATGACGTTAAAGGAGTAAGGTTTGATAAACGGAGAGAGATCGCCAAGCAGAAGAGAGAAAATCAGGGGACCTAGGACTGAACCTTGTGGGACCCCGCAAAAAATAGGGATGGGATGGGAGGATGATGAATTAGAACAGACGCGAAAGGAACCGTCGGATCGATATGAGGCGAACCATGCTACGGAGGAGGAAGAAAAGCCGTAATCATAACGAAGGCGAGAAAGGAGGACGGAGTGGTCGACAATGTCGAATGCGGAGGAGAGGTCGAGGGAGATGAGAACACTATATAGAGCCTTGTCTCGAGAAATGAGTAAGTCGTTGTACACTTTTATGCATGCGATTTCTGTCGAGTGATTAAAGCGGAAAGCGGATTGGAAAGGAGGGTACAGATTGGATGAGGAGAGATAAGCGTTGATTTGTATTAAGATGAGGCGTTCTAAGAGCTTTGAAAGAGTAGGGAATAGTGAAATGGGGCGAGAGCTAGAAGGATGGGAGGGGTCGAGCGATTGTTTTTTTAGGAGGGGACGAACGATTGCGGATTTCCAGTGTGAAGGGAAGATACGACTGCGGATGGACGAGTTAAACAAGGTTGTGAGAAATGGGGATATCGATGAGCATATAGATTTTAATATGTGGGTAGGCAGGAGGATCGGCAGGTGAGGTTTTGTTGGGCAAGGACATGAGAACAGATGATACTTCTGTAGGTGAGACAGGGAGAAGATGAAAGAGTTCCGGAAGGATGAGAGTAAACTGGGCAGAGTATGATAGGATGGGGACCGGGGTGTGAGAGAGCAGCGTGGATACTTTAGTCTGGAGAAATGACGAATAATCATTAGCATTGATGTTGCACGGCGTAGAGGAACGAGCCAGGATTGAGTTAAAAGTATGCCAGAGAGTCTTAGAGTTGAATGAAGTGATGATTTTATGCTGCCAGAAGGAGTTGCATTTGGTACGTAGTAGGTTGAGATGAGACCGGCGAAGAGCAAGATAGGAATCACGGAAAGACGGAGTGATCGAGCGGAAATCGCGTCTGAGAGAGCGGTGATAGACTCGAAAAGCATGGCGGAGTCGACGCTTTGAGAGTAGGCATTGGATGTCAAACCATGGGGCACGGTGCAAGCGACGGTGTGGGTGAGACTTGAAGGGCAAGAGAATATCGAGAGTGGATGTGAGTTCAGAGTCGAAAAGAAAGGCGAGATCGTGAGGAGATGAATATGTTATTGTGGGTAATGATAGAGACGATTTGAGTAAGGCAGAGCGGAGAAGGGAGAGGTCAAGATTTCTCCAAGGGCGACGTAGGATTGTAGGTGTGTGAGGAGGGGTGTGATTGCGAGCGAGATCAAGGGTGATAAGAAAGTGATCGGATAGACCAAGATCAGAGATGGTCAGTGAGGTGTAGGCAGCGAAATGACCGGGGACAGCGATGATGTCGAGTGCCCCACTAAGTATATGTGGTGTGGGGGCAGTGGAGATTAGTTTGTAATTGTAGTTGGATAGAATGTTGATGAAGCGGATGGAATCTGTGGAAGAGGGGCGGTCTAGGCGGATATTGAAGTCGCCTAGAACGAGTGAAGGGATTTGAGGACAAAAAACAATGAGAAAGGAGGTCAGCGAGTTCGGTAAAAAATAAGGCAGTAGAAGCTGATGAACTAGGACGGTATACAATGGCGAGATCTAGAGTGATCGGGTTAGAATAACGACAAGTTAGCAATTCTAAAGAGCAAGGACTGAAAGGGGGATTGATTTTGCGAAGAGACGCGGGGTAACGCGCGAATGCGACGATGCTGCCATGATTAGAGAATTTAGAAGGGCATGAGCTGAGGGTGCGGGCGGATTCGACTAGGGAGCAACCGGTAGAGAGCAGACGGCGAATGGAAAGGTCGTCGGAATCTGAGTGCCAGGATTCGTTGACGCAGAAGAGATCGATGGATTGTTTGGTGAATAGGTTGAGGATAAGATTGGATTTATTGAGAATAGATGAAGAGTTGAGGAGGACGAGACGGAAACCGTGTGTTGTGGCGAAAGAGTCTAGTGGAGAAGACAAATAGGCGGGATGGAGCGCCATCGAATTTTTGGACGGGTGTGGACAACTTGAAAATTTCCGTCTATGCTTCGGATGGTGAGTGATGTTTCGCTAGTGTTGTATGGAAAGTGATTGAGCGCATACTAAACAGACGCATATATGATCATTTGAGTTCGCTAAGAATTCTCAATAATGCACAGCATGGATTTCGCCCTTGGCGTTTATGTCTTACAAACTTATTACATGCTCGTGAAGATTGGGTTGGACATGTTGCTAACGGGTACTGTATCGACGTAATATTTCTTGACTTTAGTCGGGCTTTTGATAGGGTGCCCCACAAAATGCTTATTTCCACCCTTGAGTCTTATAAAGTCAATCGCTCCATTATAAGCTGGATTCAAGATTTTCTTAAAGATAGATACTTTGCTGTTCGTGTAGGTCAATGCCTATCGTCTTATCGTCCTATCACCTCAGGAGTACCACAGGAATCAGTCTTAGGACCCTTGTTGTTTAACATATTTATAAATCAGCTACTAGATTTAATTGAGGATTGTAGTGTTTTAGTTTTTACCGACGATGTAAAGGTATGGAAATTGATTAAAACCAACAAGGATCGAAATGACTTTAAAAATATCCTAAACATTGTTTATCGATGGTCTTTAAACACTGGAATTACATTGAATATTAAAAAGTGTGCACATATGAGATTAGGTCATAGCAATGTGAGTCAAGAATATTTTATTGGCGATGAGTTTGTTGTTTCCACGCAGTCCATTCTGGATCTTGGTATAATTGTTCAAAACAATCTGAAAACACGTACTAACACTGATAGGATTTGTAACGCAGCAATAAGAATAACCTATATTGTCAAAAATTGCTTTAAAGATTTATCTCCCGTTTGTGTTGTGCGTTTATATAATGCTCTTATAAGACCGATATTAGAATATGTGTCGCCAGTAGTCTTTCCGTGTACGCGTACAGAACTTGATCAATTAGAGCGCATACTTCGACGGTTTACGAAATTATGTCCTCAGGTACGATATCTTCCCTATGAAGCACGAATAAAAAGTTTGAATATGCCGACAGTGCGTGAAAGGTTCCTTCTTTTCGACCTTCTAGCTATGTATCGACTAGTTAATAAAGATGAAAATTTTCCAGCAAATAGAGTTGAACTCAATGAACGGGATGGACGTAGAGGGCACTCGAAAGTACTAGTAGTACATGAGCACGGAAAATACCCTCGTCATTTCCGACTGTCTCATCGAGCGGTGAATATTCGGAATCGTCTTCCAGTTGATGTCGTTGCGGTGCATACAATCAATGAATTTAAATCCAATATAAAGAACTGGATTCGAAATGAGAACGAGTGGTGGTTGCTGCAGTACCCATGGTTCTGATATATATACTGAACGATTTTTTTGATTTTGTTCTTGTATTTATTTGTTTTTTATGTGAGCGGTCAAAACAGCCTTATGGCTATGACCTGTATTAATGCCAAAATTTATTACTTCAAATTAATAATCGTAAGTTCTACAACATATACAATTAAGGTTCCCGCTAATGAACCTTTCGATTCAAAATTTAAAATTTAAAATTTTAAATAACGGTCAATCGAAATCATTGCAAAACAATCCTTTCTGGATTGTTTCCGGTGCGATTTTCTGTCATTTGATATTGTGTTCCCATTCTTGTGGATCTCACGCACATCGATACACATTTTGCTAGTGTAAGTGATATATGTGTTCGCAAGGCTCTTATGCAATCACTGTAAGGCAGTGTTCTTCGCTCAGCAACTTTTGTGGACATCCAGCGCATTACCTTATCAGCTTCTGGTGCCATTACACCGGTAGCGGAGAAGACCATAGGAAAGAAAGCGGATCGTTCGATTTCGTTAATTCGTTCAGCGTACTTTGCAATTTTCCGTTGTTCGTGGTAGACATTGCATTCTCGGGGTGTTCTGTTGGAATATGAAGGTGCAAGTGGGTTGTATATACAAATATCCAAAAAGGATCGCACCATTTTCCCGCCTATATTTGTTTGCCGACATCTAGGTCGACCGCGATCACCAAGAGTGGCCAGAATTTCAAAGCAATAAAATGAGTTTAATTTTACCGGCGATGTTGTGAAAGTCTTCAATAGAACTGCAATATCAAAGGAGGTCAAATAACTAGCAAATCCTTCATTCATAAGAGTTTCAAGACCTTCCACGTTAAATAATAAAAGACGACGAAGGCAAGAATCTGACGCTGCACGAGGAAAAGTTTGTGATTGTCATATGAGGGGCAACTGTGACTGCCCTATCCCATTTTCCCCAGTAGATGATTCCAAACGTGTTCCTAAGCGTACCACTTTATTGTTACGGATCACAAAGCGAACTGACGTATTGTTTTCCCTCGCCACCTTAAGTTGATCGAGAAGGATGTTACGCGCATCACGTTCCGCTGGGGAGAGGTCAGCACTGACGTATACATTTTGGAAGAGCTCAGAGTCTTTTAAGCATCTTCCTCGCTTCAGAATTAATGTACTAACCGCTTCGTTAGTTGTGAGTAAAAGCCAGGGTGGTGAATCACTCTTCTGAGCCCGAAAGCGGTGCACCCTAATCGAAATATTTTTGTCCAGATGAATGTCCAACGATGCAAGCAACGCCTGAATATTCTCCACCTCATTAGAAGCAACCGGTAGACCTCGAATAATAACGTTACGAGCTCTACGAGCCTGTCGATCAACTTCCTGAATAACCTCGAGAGGAGGAGCATCTTTCGACAAACTATTGGCAGCTAGAACAGTTCGTGTGACCATACGTTGTACTACGTTGGAAAACAATAGAGGCTTGTCAACCGAAATATCTGGATGACTTAGTACTGCGCTAACCCCTTTAGTCGATGGTCCCTCCGAAATGGCAAATAACTCTTTTATCTCGTGTTCAAGTGTTTCTATGCGTCTTGTGTTGTTTTGAGCTACGTCGATCAAATTCGAAACCTTCTTGGCAGCACACTGGCCGCATAAGAAGTCACGAAGAAAGAACTCTCTGGATACATTTCTTGGAGCTTTAACGGAAGAACGTAACAAACAACCCTCCGAAGAACATTCCATGAACAACGTGACGTAAATCTCGGTATCAAGATGTAAACTGGGAACAACCTGGGAAGCAAGAGAAATAACTCTGTCCGAAAGACTTTCACTAGGAGCTGCAGGGTCTACTGTATCTAAGCATGGGGAACTCACAAGGCGATTACCACAACGTTGTGCCGGAAAGCAATCACGACAAGCTCTACCCGCCTTGACACACACACAATTCTTGCACACCGCATGCGGCCCATTGCATGAACAACATCGATCTGGAACTGTCATTGTTGCTCCAAATTTGTGCAAGTAATCGCTCGTTGTCCACAGAAGTTCGATGTAGTGAACAGTCGACGATTGTCGATATTAAAACGCAGTTTGATTGTATAAGTTCGTTGTAGTGAAACGAAGTTCGTTGCAGAAGTGCGGCGTAGAAGTTCGTTGTTAGAAGTTCGTTTATTCTCGAAGTGCGGAGTAGAAGTTCGTTTATTCTCGAAGTGGGTGTAGAAGTTCGCTGTGAAGTGGAGGTTCGTAGAAGTTCGTTGTAAAGTGGAGGTTCGTAGAAGTTCGTTATTCTCGAAGTGGGCGTAGAAGTTCGTAGAAGTTCCTTGTATAGAATGTTGTATTTACTTTAGATTGTGTATATTAATCTTGTATTTACTTTAGATTGTATGTTTATAAGAAACCAAAATTTTTTTAGGTCTAATAATATGATGCTGGAGAACAATAGTTAAGAACACTTGAACAGAGAGTAGTGAATAAAAGTTTAAATGACTCAATTTCTAATTTACTAAAACATCTGGAAATCATACCGGAAATTCGAGTTGCTCTAGCACTTATTTGCTCCGTATTTGTCTTAGTGCCTAGATCATCCGAAACGACGACGCTCAAGTCTCTATATTGACAAACCATATGAATTGGTTGTAAGTTAATTGAGTAGCTGGTTGTCGAAAACTCATTCCCCATGTGCATGTATGCACAATTTGTCACATTAATACTTAAACAGTTCTCAGCTGACCAATACGTCAATGTATCGAGATCAGACTGTAACATTTGTCGGTCAAGGTCATTAACAACACAGCGATAGACCTTAAGATCATCGGCGTACAACAACGTTTTTGACAGCAGTAATAACGGGAGTTCGTTAATATATATATTAAATAAAATTGGTCCTAAAATCGATCCTTGTGGTACACCACTACATATAGAAGTCCAATCTGACAAAGTCCCACTTACTCTTACTGCTGCAGTTCTATCTAATAAATACGCACGAATCCAATTAACAATTACAGAATCAAAGTGAAGTCCTATAAGTTTGCCAATAAGTATATTATGATTGATTGTATCGAAAGCACGCGAGAAGTCCACTAATACCACGTCGGTGTCGACACCGGCATCAAAAGCACTGGACCAATCATCTCTAGCAATTAGAAGATTTGAACATGTTGATCTACTTGAACGGAATCCATGTTGGGCAGGATGTAAAAGGTTATTTATCGAAACATGGCGGTTGATGTGAAACAAAATTAAACGCTCTAGTACCTTACAGCAAATACATGTCAAACTAACTGGTCTAAAATTGCTGGCGCATGACCTATCACCTTTTTTATATACAGGGCAAACTATCGATTTTAGCCAGTCGAGGGGAATCTTTGATTTGCATAAGGAAAATATGAATATTCGATGTAGTGGACCGCAAATGCGGGATGCTAATTCTCTAAGTAGGATGGATGGCAATCCGTCAGGGCCAGCAGAATGATACCGTTTTAATCGTCGAAGTTGCTCATATACATTACCGATAGAAATATGTGACGTCAAGTTAGATGAATTATTATGATGACAGGTGCCGTGTACAGTAACTGTTCATCTATTCTAGGAAAGAATGTCTCTACAAATGTATTAGCGACCATATAATCGTCGACAACTACTTTATTTTTCACACTTAACAGAAAACATTTGCATCTAGATCGATTTTTGGATGCACAATATTTGAAAAATAAACTTGGCTCATACTTGATATTATGAACGAGTGATTTCTCAAAGTAGACTTTCTTTGATCTTTTAAGTGCCGTAAATCTGTTCCTTGCGTTTCGATATAATTGATATTTTACTTTAGATTGACGATATCGGCGATAAAGGATCTTACACTCCTTAAGAAGATTTCCTAACTCTACGTCAAACCAAGGCTTATTGTATTTACGGGAGCGTGAAGCACGTAAAGGCGCATATTTGTCTAGAAGAGAAGCAAGAGTATCTCGAAAATCCTCCATGCACATTCCAATCCGACCACAAATGGGTCAAGCCAAACAACGCGATCAAGGTGCCTACCGATTGCGCTATAATCGGCCTTGAAAACGTTAAGCTCTATGTGACAAGTGTTTATGGAAGACAGAACGAACGGAAAGCGAATTAACATACTGCAATGGTCACTATTCCCTATAGCTTATATGTAGTCAATATTTATCAGTAGATCATGGTTAGACAAACATAAATCTAATAGACTTCTAGAAGAGCCTCTGAAACGATTGTCTTGATTTACGTACTGAAAGTAATTCAGCTTGTTCAATAAATAGAGTAGTTCAGAAGATTTCCAATCACAGCCGCTCAAACGGGAATAAGTAGACCAGTCTATACGTGGCATATTAAAGTACCCAAGTAAGATTAAGTTTTCATAAGAGACAAACCGTTCTAAATCTTTCCGGGGGCGTTTGGTGGATGCCATAGAACTTATGTACACAAGTCTAATGACAACAGAGGAATCAGGGCTTTCGAAACGACACCATAGGGATTGGTAACTAATCTCCTCATTATCGTGATATAGGACACTGGATGTAATACTATCTCGCGCGTATATGACTACACCGCCACCTCTGACATTAATTAACACGATCACAACGGTATGAGCTGTAACCGGGAATTGCAATTTCTGAGTCATCAATGTTAGAATTCAACCAGGATTCACTGAATGCCAGGATACTAGCATTACTCTCTTCAGCAAGTAGCCAAACCTCTACCATTTTTGGGAGGATATTTTGAACATTAGAATATAACACATTTATAAATTTTTCACAATAAATATCTGGTATATTGGTTACATATGGACTTTTGTTATTCCTTTGATAGGTGCGACGCAGCTCGAGAGGTCGAATGCATGTGAAATTTTGTCGTGTGAGGGTATCATCGTTACCTCACACGACAAAATTTGCAACAATTTGTAATATCGTTATAAATTGTTGCAATTCATACAATTTCATTATTTAATGTATTATATTTTATATTATATGGTATGCATTAATGCTCATGCAACAATATGTTTATTGTAAATTTAAATATGTCATCTTTACGATATAAATTAATAATAGTTTTAATTAATGTTAATTTAATGTTCATATCTAAATAATTTAAATCCGAATGAGACATTCTGGGGGAATAATTATTTTTGTATCTAAATGCCATTCCCAGAAAAAAGAAATTGAATATTTCTTCGATATTTCGTTCGCTAACCGCGGACATTTTCAAGAAGTATCTGAAACAATAAAACACAAGTAAACTTACAATGTATGAAAAACAAAATCATTTTGGACATTCAAATTTGGTTAGAGGAACTTGATAGCGACAGCCTCCATAACTAATCGGCGTTTTAAGTTAGGCTCGGAAATCAAAACTGACACATTGTCAAAGTCTATGTCATGCCCAGTTTGATGAGCATAGTCTGCTAATGCCGACTGCGCTGATGTTGTGAGTGCCTTATTGTGTTCTTTTTTAGTTTTTATCTTCTTAATCTAGTTTTTAGAGTACGTCCAGTTTGTCCAATGTATATGCTTATACAATCCCTAGACCCAACCTTGTACACTACACCCATCTTATCAAAATAAGTTCTTCTTGGTTTGGTGACTAGTGCATCAAGATGATATGTACATCGGGTACCATAAAACATTTTTAATGGTAATCCTGACTGGAAAACGAATCTCTTTATTTTATTAAGAATATCCTCACTAAAACTACCCATTGCGGGAATATAAAACCAGTGTTTCCATTTTTGAGGACCAATTAAGTCGGATTGCACGGAAGTGTGAAAGCGCTTATTTGTTTTCTTAATTCTTTTATGTAAGATATCTATTGGGTAGACTAGAGATGTAAATATAATGAAGACTTTGCTTAATTAGGCGTTTAGATAAACTTCTTTGTTACAAATTCGATACGCTCTTAAACAGAAGTCACTAAACACACCTTGTTTTGTTGATGCTTAATGACTGCGGTCCCAAGGAATATACAAGCTAGTTTCTGTGGCTTTTCTGAATACTTTAGAGACGGAGACATCAGTGGTCAAAACTTCGCAATCTAGGAACGATAAAAACTCGTTAGAAGGCCAGGTAATTGTCACTTCTATTCGAGAATTCAATGAATTGAAATTTCTAACGAAATCATCTGCTTTATCACGACTTTCCGGCCAAATAACAAATATATCATCGATGTAACGATAAAATACGATAGGTTGTATATTACAACGGCTTATAGCTTCTTCCTCAAACTTTTGCATGTACAGGTTATCCAAGGCGGGGCCGATTGGTGATCCCATAACTACACCAAAAAGTTGTTTATATATAATGCTATCAAAGGAAAAGTTCGTTGTACATGCTAACTGGAATAATCTCCTACATTTAACCAAATGTTCACTATATGTCGAAGGGGATCCTAGTCTTGATAACGCAAAGTCTACAGCATCATCTACTGACACATTCGTAAATAGTGATTTCATATCTAATTTGAAAATTACATACGTTATCCGATTTAAGTCTAGTGCTCTCAATTTGTTGACAAAATCAGTAGTACTTATCACTTTCGTAGGAATTGACATCACAATAGGTTTTAGCAAACTTGACAAAACCTTACCTACACCATAGTTAAATGCACATTTTATTGACACAATAGGACGTAAGGGACAATCTAGCTTATGGATTTTGGGCCAACTGTACATGTAAGGGACAAGAGGATCGGATGGAAACATTTGGCGATATTCTGCACGAGTGATCAATTCTAGATTCATATCTAAATATACCTTCTTTAATTATTTAATGTATTATATTTTTTATTATATGGTATGCATGAATGCTCATGCAAAAATATGTTAGTTTTATTAAGAATGAGGCTACCTGGATAAATTTGTTCACTTATTGACTAAAAAATTTTAGAGTTAAATACACATGTATCATCAATTAATCGAAACATATATTTCATATCTTAATATAATTTAGATTTATTTTTTAATTTATATAATTTCTTTTAATTTTAAAAAATTTAAAAAAAATTATTTTAAATTTTTTTAATTATTTTCTTTAAATATTTTATTTAAAGCTTATTTTATTTATAATAAGCTTTAAAAAATGGAAAATTACTTTCCCTTTTTTCACGAAAAAAAGTTTGCGATAAAATAACACATTTTGTGAAACTAAACTTTTAGTTTTTAACGTCGAAATTCTGCAACCGTCGTGAATCGAATACGTGCCCGAACAACATAAATAAAATACAGCGATCATAATTCCGTGGTTTAAGCAGAACAGTACAATAAAGGATATGCACATTTAAAAACTTTCTCGATACTCAACTACTTACAAGCTTAAACACACAATAAAATAACATACAATCAAAACTACGTAGACGTTTCATAAGCTTAAAATCTACAACACATTGCCGTCGGAAACCCCTTGGCGAATGGAAGGGGTAAAGCTTGGTATTTGCCCGCATTGTAACGGGCCAATCGCACTTACAAAATTCGGAAATGTACGTTTTCACAAGAGTTTTAGGGTTCGGTGCTCAGACACTAGCTGCGCTTCGATTGCTGATTACACACCCAATATTTCCTCCCATGTCAAACTTACAGCCGAACGTCAAACCTACAAAGGATCTGAAATGGCTTCGACCAACGACGTTTCCCACGATTCGACCGCATATGAAATGCTTCACCGTATTTGGGCATCACCTACGCTGACAGTAAGACGAATCCCTTGAAGTTTACGAAATAAAGCAGCTCGCATTTTTATCAATCTTATTGAGGAGGCACTAGAACATAAATCGCCATATAGCTGGAATAGTATTTTGGGGTTCGCAAAAGTGTGCCTATCAGCTCATTAAGGTGATCACCGAAATGTACGAAAACATGTAGAGAATGCACTAAAGTCAGCCGGAAACAGGCAGTTTGACACTTCCTTTCTCACGCATGTTTGTGCTCAACAAACGACCCGACATAAAGACGACAAATCAAAGACAATGACAATCGAACTTGTACGACAGGGAAACTAAGGCAAAGCAATGAAACGAATATCTTCGTCACGGCTGGCGCCGTTCACAGAACAGACACACCGTAAGCTCACAGATTCGCACCCACCCGGTAAAGGTATTATAACATAAATCCCAACGGCAGAACACGGTATTGTCATCGAATCGGGTACCGTTCCTGATTCAATTTTATCATTCCCCTCTGCATCGTCACCAGGTTGTTTGGGTTTAAGAGCCGAACACCTACAAGACATGATCATAGCGGATCAGTCTGGAAAGCTTATAAGCCGCCTGACACATCTGATAAATTATATGGCATCCTGAGACCTTCCTGTAGATATATCTCGATATTTTGCGGGTGCAGATCTTATCGCTCTAGAAAAACCAAATAAAGAAATACGCCCAATAGCGGCAGGAGAATTGTTACGGAGGGTGTGTGCAATGCGTATTTGCACGAAGATGCGCGATAAGTTCACTCAAATATTTCAACCACAACAGGCTGGTGTTGCAGTGGCAAATGACGCGGATTTAATAATTCACCAGGTTCGACGATTGCACGAACAGATGCACACCTCGGAAAATTGGGTATGGACGAAAGTGGATGTTTCGAACGCTTTTAATACAGTTGACAGGCAATGCTTTATTGATGCAGTCGACATTAAAGCACCTTCTATCGGACCGTGGATCAAATGGTGCTACTCGCAACCATCAAAATTACGATTTGGAGCAGCAAAAAGCCTTACATAGTCAGCAGGAGTACAACAAGGGGACCCTCTGGGCTCATTCTTTTTCGCACTAGCAATCCAACCGATTATTCAGAAAGTCGACTCGATCATAGGTATCGGTTTTAACAAGTGGTATTTAGACGATGGAATAATTGGAGGTGAACCCAAGGCAGTTGCTATCACATTAAACATGATTGCAAATGAGCTGGAAAAATCGGACTATCAATGAATTGGCAAAAAACCGAATTAATAGGCCATACAGAAGCAATTATCTCAACGCAGACAGGATGGACTCACTCTCCACATACCAAGACTGACGGCTATTTCACTCTTTTGGGATGCCAAATTGGTTCGCAAGAGTTTGTAGAAGCATATCTCATAAATAGTTGCTTACCAAACCTAGTAAATGACACATAGCTTGTTGCGTCGCTTCCGGAAGCTCATGTGGCTTACCTGCTATTGCGCCACTGTGCTTCCGCTCAACGAATAGCATTCCTAATAAGGAATGTAGATCCAGTAAGCACCGAACTTTTCTGTAAGCAGTTTGATAATGCTGTGATACGGGCGATGGGAATCATCGCTTCAATACAACTGTCATCGAGAACACGATCTCAAGTTGAACTCCCACTAAAAATGGGCGGTCTGGGCCTTAGGAGTACAAACAAACACAGTGGCAGCCTTTGCAGCAAGCGTCAGCACGGTGGCCGCGTTTGTGAACCAGGATCCAAATACATTTCCGGGCTTTGTAAACGCGAATGAAATACTTGCGCTACACGGAGCAGAAGTGGAACAACAGGCTTCATCCACAAGAAACATCAAATATCGTTCAAAATCGACTCAGAGAAGCGGAAAAATCTATTAGACACTGGAGATGATCGGACAAGGGCCAGACTAATAGCGGTATCACAGCCACATGCGAACGCATGGTTACAATGCGCCCCAAATCGAAGTCTCGGCCTAGCTCTTATCGACTAAGAATTTACAATTCTTATAAGAATGTGGTTAGGCCTGCAAATTGCTCCAAGTGACTACCGTTGTAGTCGATGTTTTCGAAACGCAGATGCTGAGAGCGTCCATGCACTAACTTGCAACTACGGTGGTTTTCCAGGAATGCGTCATGATGGAATTCGTGACGTCGTTCTCCAGGCGGCACAATCAGCAGGAATGCACGTGGGTTGCCAGGTTCGCAACCTTGTCCAAAATCTACAAGAACGGCCAGCCAATATTTTGATCTACGGAGATCCTTCAGATGCTATAGATTTCGCGGTAACACATCCACTACAGAAATCCTTTCTTCGTCAGTCAGCCTATGTGCCTAGTTACACAGCTGCGCAGTACGCATCATCGGTCAAAGATAGGAAGTACCGTGCTAAAATGATTGAGGCGGGATATAACTTCATACCTGCAGTCTTGGAGTGTTACGGCGGCTGGAATATGGAAGGGGAGAAAATCATCAGACGAATCGCCCGATCCTTAGCAATTCGATCATCTCTACCATACAGCATCACATCTGCACGGCTATTTCAACGAATATCAATATCACTCATGAGAGGAAATTCAAAAGCTATATTATCTAGCATTGATCTGTTAAACCGACCGTATTTCTAGATTGCAAATCCCATAACGGAGAATCCCACACGAAGAATTAACCCCTTCCAGGCACTTGATCTGGCTGGTGAGGAGTCTGGCGCTGCAGTCGAGACAGAAAATGTCAGAAAGGTGTGTGCGAAGGCGCAATCTGATGTCCCCGATTGTGAAATGTCACAAGAACATGCATCTGACAGTGAATCAATTATTAACAAATGTGCGGAAACGGCGAGAGAGGAAACTTCTCTGTATAAGTCCGATGCAGAAAAAAACTTATTCGTACAATACGACTCTCGTGATAACTCTAGAACGGACATGCGGAAGCTGCGCCGCACAGCAGCTGACGGGATTTCTGCTGCATTTCATAACCAGCTCAATGATTACGGGATTGTGATCCGCGAGGTCCCCAGCGATGGTAACTTCCTATTTCACGCCCTCTCTTACCAGATAACGGGTAATTTCGATAATCACTCAGAGTATCGTGCGAATGTTTGCGACTACCTGGAGGCCAACACGACGATGTTTGGGCATTTATTCGAAAACTTTGACAAATCGATCGCGCAGCTTCGCAAACCGCGTGTGTTTGCCGGAAATGAGGCACTGGTGGCCTTTGCTCGCCTCAAACGCGTTTCCATTGTCATTCACCAGGAATGAATTATGCCTTGGATTATTAACAGCAGCACGATAAGCGAAGATTGCAGCCAAGATCCTTTACATGCCCTTCATATAACAGAGTGCATAGCTCCTTTGTTAGACGACAAGAGCGCTAGCGAAAACAGCTTTGAAGCGAATCGGCAAATCGAAGTTGAGGCGACGGAGCTTCACATTTCATATCACCGCAACGAGCACTACCATTGCCTGCGAAGGATGGACAGCGACTGCGACGGACCAGCTTCAGTCAACCTTAGCGAATTCGGCCGCCGAGGGACACGACGTTGCCCACAATAGGAGGAAAAACATTGAGTGAATTTATTTAGTGACGTTGTTTATTCTTGGTATTTTTTAATACAATATTTAAAGCTTATTTTCTTTTAATTTCTTTTAATTTCTTTGAATTCTTTTAAAACGGTGAGCCTTGACACCACCGAAATATTGGAAACAGATTAAAAAATATTTTATAGTCGTAGATTCATTTTAGTTTTTAAACGAGCTTAAAATAAATTGATATTGACTTCTAAAATATGACTTTGTAACTTGACAAAGTCTATTGAATTATTTTAAAATGAAACCCTTTTTATCCACATTTCGAACATAAAGATTATTCATCGGCACTATATTGTTGATGGGAAGAATGCTTATTAATTAATATAAGATATTGTGAAGGTTTAAAGATGACGACCCTGGAGCAAGTGAATAAGAGATCACATTTGATGAATGTCGACACATGATGACACATAACGTTTAATTAAAGCATACCCTTAAAAAAGGTTTATTTTAGCGTGACAAATGCGTGCCAGCGCACGCTTACATGACCACAACAAAACAAAAATGTAAATCATGTGTCGAGAAGGTGTGAACAGAGGAGGTGTTTGAATGTAATAAAAGAAGGAGCGCGGCGGACGTCGAGAGGGAGTTGATTCCAAGCGAGTGAGGCGGCGACAAGGAATAATTGGAGACAGTTGTTTGAGTAACTGGGAACGTGGAGTAGGAGGGTATGACCGGAACCCAGCGATAGCGAGGTGGGGCGAGTGTCGTCTAAGAAAGGAAGGTATATGAACGATGGGGAGCAGACAGCGATGAGACGAAAAGTTACGAGAACAAGGCGGAGTTTGATGCAAATGTGGATGGTGGGCCAGGAGAGTTGGGCAAGATATGTGGATATGTGGTCGAAGCGACGGAGACGAAAGAGCACTCGAACGGCGTTGTTGATTATGCGTTGTAGGGGTAGGATGATAGATTTCGGAGAATTGGCGCAAGGCTAAGGCAGTACCCTTATTGAGAAGTGCTAGTAGATAAGGATACTAACATCGCAATACCATCCGTGGTATTGCTAAAAATTTTGATTTCTTAAAAAAAATTTGGTTTCTTATAAACATACAATTATTCATGTCAGTTCCGCTCGCTACGCTCGCGGATTGAGCTCAATCTATCGATAAAAGGTCATGCCTAAAAAAGCGCGATCTCAGATCCCTGTTCCTGATCAACAATCTTCCACATCTGAATGCAATGATGGTTATACCAGCTTTGAAGTTGGATGCGATTCCAAAGATTGCGATGTATGGACACTTGTTCGTGTTAAAATATCCGACCACTCGGTGTATAAACGTAAACATTTCACTTGCGGTTTTTGTACATCAGTACGACTACTACAGTTATCCTGCTCATCTACTCCTGTATCACACACTACCACTCAGACCAATGCTGTTTTAGATGTTTCCCTCGCATCAACACCTGACTTCGCATCATATAATCCCATTATTGAACCTACTCTCTCACACACTCCTCGTTCAACTACGTACCAAACTTCCATTAATCTTTATCATTCTAACAATGCTAACGGCAAAGCTTTTCATCTCGTACCTCCTCTTTCCTATTCCTCCCCCAATCTAAATAAATCTCAAACTTCTTTATTCTCCTCACGAACTCCTTACTCGACCCCCCCCCTGTATCACCTCTCAATAATTTACACCCTTCCATCAAAATCATTTCCAGTAACATTTCCGATCAACTGATTCAAAACTCCATTCCTGTCATTCATGCCCCAACCTATTTTAATTCTCCTTACTCTACCTCCCACGTAACACTTCCAAATAATTTACATCCTTCATTTAAAATCATATCCAGTCACATCTCTGATCAACCGATTCAACACCCCGCTCCTGTCACACTTGTTCCAACCAATATTAATTCTTTATCAAGCACCCCTGTCATTTCCACTTCTATCTGCTCATCTACCTCGACTCCTACCAGCTCTGTCCGTCCACCACTTCCACGAAATCGTTTTCCTTCGCGCGATCGCTGTATAATCATATCAAACTTAAAGCTTTCCGAATCTGCTTCTCCACAATCTCGCCTCGATGATGATGTATCTGCTTTCAGGTCTATCCTAGCAACCATTCTTCCTGATGATAACCCATCACTCTTCAATAATATCGCTCCTGTATCCTTTATTCGTTTAAACAAATCCACTAAATCAAATCATCTCAGTCCTCCACTCTTAAAAATCGTTTTCCGACATAGTTCACATGCCTCTTCGGTACTCTCCCAACGTTTTAAACTTCTTACCACTTCATCTACTTGCCGTATCTTTCCTGACCGCTTCCCTTCTGATATTGCCCAGCTCAATTTAGCTCGCATTGAAAAACATCGACGTGAAACAAACGGCGAGTCATCCTTATCTATACGTAAAATCAACGGAAATTTTCACGTTCTTCACACAAGGCCAAAAATTCGATGGCGTCCCATCTCTCCCCCTTGTCTTCTTCGCTAGTCGATCTCGCTCCTAAGCATACTTTTCGTCTTAGTCTATTCAATACTCGCTCCATTCTTCATAAAGCTGATATGCTTCTCGATATCTTCGATCAATTATCTATCGATATTCTCTGCATTACCGAATCCTGGCACACTGACTCCGACGATCTTGCTATTCGTCGTCTATGTCGCTCTGGTTGTTCTCTAGTTGAATCAGCTCGTCAAATTACATCTCATATATCTACTGCGTCTAACCATGGCGGTATTGTTGCCATTGCTCGTCACCCAATGTCTTTACGTAAAATCAACGTTAACATCCGTTACACCTCGTTCGAATTACTCATATGCAGATTATCAACGCCTTTCCCTCTGGAACTTGTGATTGTATACCGTCCAGGTTCAGTTGCCCCATCACGTATCTTCTTTAACGACCTTGCAGATCTAATGTCTCACTGTTCATTGTCTTATACTCCTTCTTTTGTTCTCGGTGACTTTAACATTCGTCTTGATCGCCCGTCTGACTCTGACTCTATCACTTTAACTAATCTTTTTTCTGATTTTAACTATAAATTACTTTCAACAAGCCCAACTCATATTCTCGGCGGTGCTCTCGACATCATTGTTGTTCCTAACTGCTTCAATGACTATACCTCCTCGTCAATTACTGATCCTGGTTTGTCCGATCATTTCCTTGTCACTCTTACTCTTACTCGTCCCCATCCTCTTTCTCCGCCTTTACCGTTATCTACACCAAGTCGACCCTGGAAGCTTCTCGATATCCCTATTCTCTGCACAGCCTTACTCAATTCTTCACTCTTTTCACTTCCTCTTAACTATCTCTCTCCCGATGATCTCTGCATTCTGTTTGATTCTGAACTTACGTCGATCCTCAATAACCTTCTACCTAGTCGACTTCGACGTTCCCAGCGCTTGCGCCATGCTCCCTGGTTCGATTCTGACTGTAGTTTTTCTAAGCGTCGACTCCGTCACTCTTTTCGTATGTATAAACGCTTTCTTAAACGTTCACCCAACTCACTCCCTCCAAATCTTCGTGATTCCTACTTTTCTCAACGCCGTTCACATCTCATTCTTATACGTACTAAACGTACTCTCTTTTGGCGAAATCAACTCGAGTCATCTTCCAACTCGAAATCTCATTGGAAAATCTTAAACTCAATTATTTCACGATCATCTACCCCTTGTAATATAAATCCTGATGAATTTTCTTCTTATCTACAAACTAAGCTATCTAATTTACTTTCCCTACTACCCATAGCCCCCTTGTACCCACTCTTATCTTTAAATACTTCCCTCCCAGAACTATTCCACCTTCTTCCCGTTTCGTCTGATGAAGTTTCTTCGGTTCTGCTGTCATTAACTAATAAAACCTCTCCTTCTGACCCAATTCCCACTCACTTGCTTAAAAATATCTGCTCCGTTATCTTACCCTTCCTAACCACATTGTTCAACTCGTCCATCCGTAGCCGTACATTTCCTTCCATCTGGAAATGCGCCACTGTTCGTCCTCTCATCAAAAAGCAATCTCTCGACTCCTCACTACCATCGTTCGTACCGTCCTATTTCACTTCTCCCAACCCTTTCTAAACTCTTTGAGCGTCTCGTTCTTAAGCAAGTTAATACATATCTCTTTTCCTCTAACTTGTTTCCTCCCTTCCAAGCCGCTTTTCGCTCTAATCACTCTACTAAAATTGCCTGTCTCAAAGTTTATAATGACTTACTAATCTCGCGCGATCATAAATTATGTAGTGTCATAGTTTCTCTTGATCTATCGTCTGCTTTTGACATCGTCGATCACTCGATTCTTCTCCATCGCCTTCGTCATGATTATGGCTTCTCATTACGTACTGTATCATGGTTTTCTTCATATCTATCAAATCGTACATTTCGCATATATTCTAACTCTTCTCTCTCCCATCCTTTATCCATCCCGACCGGTGTTCCACAAGGCTCCGTATAAGGGGCTATGCTTTTCTCTCTTCTTCTCGGTGACTTGTCTTCGATTTCTCAAAAATTTAACTTCCATGTTACGCAATATGCTGATGACATTCTCATCTATGCTCACGCACCTGCTTATCGTATTCATGATCTTAGTGTTTCTGTTTCCAGCTGTCTTGTCTCAATTTCCAATCATCTTTCTTCTCTTCGCCTTTCTCTGAATCCTGATAAATCTAAAATTATGTGGATCCTACCTCGAAGCTTCGGCGTAGAACCTCCTTCCGTATCATTAAATTCTACAATTCTTCCTATCGTTGATAATCTCGTTTTCCTAGGCTTTCATTTCGACAACCGAATTTCACTTAAACATTTCATTAGTGATAAAGTACGCTCATCTACCTTGATACTCCGCAATCTCCATCAAGCTCGTAGATTGATCGATTTCACTTGTATGACTCTCATATCTTCTCTTCTTTTTACACAAATTACAATAAATTCGATTATAAGATTACAAGATTCGATTACAAGGGATTAACCCAGGGTGTGCATCTCATCCACACGAAAATGCCTCGAGGAAAGCCAAGTACGGTTAGCAAATGTTGTGGTTGCAATGGCCCAAATGCAAGATGTCGCGGGTGTCGATGTGCGAAAGCGGATCGCCCCTGTATAAACTGCTCTGCTGCTCAGTGTACCAACAACCTTTCCGCGACTGAACTTCTCATCGATCTCAATCCCACTCACACTTCCGCAGAAAACAATGATATTGACCCACCACGTCTCGATTACGGTACCCAAGATAGAATCAAAATGAGCTCTGATACCGACAGTATCGTGTTTACGAGAGATGATCACCCTATGCGTAATAACGGTGAAAACAACAGTGTTTCGCCCTTCAACGTACACACTGCTCAAGCGAATGACCAACCTATTACGACAAACTCGTCTTTCAAAATTCAGATAGACTTCGTATATGGTAAAGTAATTCACTGGAAACCCGAAAATTTAGAACTTCCCAAATGCAACGCCAGTAACGCGTTTATTGACCAACTAACCGACCTATACAATATGGCCACTTACGGGAAAGACACGCCAACTTTTGATGCACTAAAAGCCGCAACCGTCCTCGCGAGATGCGTGCTGCAGCCGATTAAAACTCGAAAAACAGCAATGATTCGCAAAACTTTGGAGCGTCGAATCAGTCTATGGAAATGTCGAGAAATTCTTGAGCTATACAAGGAGGCCCAAATCCTACAATCTCGACGCACGTTAGTCGTCCGCAACAGCTCTAGCAACGACTGGAAAAGAAAATATTGCCATCTTGTCTGTAAAAACAAACTAACTGCGGCTACTCATTTACTTGAAGACCACGAAACGAATGGTTGTCTATCACCTCACGTCCTGATCGGAGACAAAACCGTAAAACAACACCTAGAAGCCCTTCATCCTGAGCCTGCCGATGCGGATCCCGATGCCCTGCTTCAAGAAAGGCTTCCCAGTGCCCTGCCTCACCACTCATCAATGTTCCTTTCCATCTGTGCGATAGACATCCAAAGATCGGCGAAATCGACTTTTGGTTCGGCTGGACCATCCGGCATGGACGCGATTTTATGGAGACGTATGCTGACCGCTTTCGGAATGCATTCACAAAAGCTAGCGGAGAGTCTTGCTTCCTTGGCCATTTGTATCGCAACGGAGCGGATGCCCACCGGTTGTTTGGAAGCATTCATTGCCGGTCGTCTGGTCGCTATTCCGAAAAAATCCGGTGGTATACGTCCAATCGGTATTTCAAACGTGGATAGACGCATTATTTCACGGACAATCCTGCGTCATATAAAATCTGACCTTCAAGAAGCCGCCGGAACTACGCAGTTGTGTGCCGCCCAACGAAATGGCATCGAATTTGCCATTCACTCACTACGCAAACGATTTCATGAAAATTCCGAAAACGCTCTTATGTGTATCGATGCTAGCAACGCTTTTAACCGCCTGAATCGTCGAGTCGCTCTGGCAAATATGAAATTTATTTGCCCAGCTCTTAACGTCGCATTTCGCAACATATATTCGGGTGACGCTCAGCTTGTCATCGAAGATGAATCGATTTATTCAAGAGAGGGGGTAACTCAAGGAGACCCCTTCGCAATGGCCGTTTTTGCCATGTCCTCGATTCCACTAATCAAGCTCATACAGTCGAAATGCCCAGACACTCTGCAACGATGGTACGCCGATGACGCAAACTTCGTCGGTTCCTTATCGTCGTTAAAAACAGCTTGGCATATCTTGACTACGCGCGGGCCTCATTATGGCTATTACGTAAATCCATCGAAAACCAATATCTTGGTACATAATATAGAGCGTCATGACGGATCTCACGATTTTATCTCTGACAGCTTTCCGTACGTTACAATACGTAATGACTTTGTCAACATCCTTGGTTCCGCCATCGGTACTGAAGATTGTTTATCACAGTTTGTCGCTCGAAAGATTTCTTCGGCTGTAAATTTGGTTTCCCGACTTGCAGATGTCTGCTCAGCGGATCCGCATGTTGGTTATACAGGACTTATCAAATCACTGCAATGGAAATGGACTTTTCTATTCAGAACGACGCCTTGCACCGCTGCCAACGTTAATCCGTTGCACGGCATGTTACTCGATCAAATCCTGCCCCAAATTACAAAACACGATCTGCCTGATCCAATCAACAGCATATTGACAAGTCCTATTAAAATGGGTGGCATTGGCATTATGGATCCTATATTTACCTTTAAGTCTGATCTCGAAGCCTCGGAGCATATGTGCTCCACTTATTCATTTGGGCTCAAGGGCGAGGGATTAAAGTCGTTACAGCAAACCTATGCAGCTCAAATCGCCAAGACGCGCAAAGATGCATTCACACTCCGACTTAACCAAGCTCTTCGTTTTGTTCCCGAAATTACCAAACGTGCACTTGAATATGCCAAGTACCCCGGCTCCTCAAACTGGCTCACTGCTGGTGCTTCTGAAGAGCTCCACCACCACCTTTCTGCGAGTGAATTTCGAGATGGCATCGCAACGCGCTATGGATTTGAACCACCAGACATGCCCGCCCTGTGTATCTGCAAAGAAGAAACAAGCCTTAGTCACGTGCTCTCTTGTAAACGTGGAGGCTTCCAGATCGTGCGACACAATATCATTCGCGACATCCTCGCTGACGAGCTTAGTTCGGTCTGTTATGGGGTTGCAACCGAACCCACACTAACTGCAGTCAATGATCCCTCGTGTCTCGAAAGGGCATCAACTTGCTGCGACACCAACGCAAGACTAGATGTAATCTGTACGGGCCTATCAGTAGACCGCTTCCAGCGAACGTTCTTCGACGTTTCCGTTTTTAACAACCATGCTGGTTCCTACTCCGCGTCGGCAGAAAACGCTTTTGCATACCACGAAGCCCGGAAGAGCTCAAAATACTCTGAAAGAATCACCCAAATCGAAAGGGGATCGTTTATACCCTTCATCCTATCTGCGTCTGGAGGTCTGGGAAAATGTGCACTTTCGGCCTTGCAGCGGATCGCACAACTCAAGTCAATAAACAACGATCAGATTTCGTACAGCCAACACATACAGCGAATCAAAACAAGATTGAGTATAGCCATATGCCGTGCATCCTCTTTGTGCATAAGGGGCTTCCGATCCAGCAAGGGGCATCCCGTATACTCAGCAGACAACCATCAAGCTGATACAATATCCAAAAAGACATCTAATCGCCAAGCTACAGATAGCCCGAATCCGTCGAACAATGCTCGAGCGATCCGATGGAATGATGAAGACGGCGGCACGTTGTGTACCTCCCTTGTGGATCTAAAGTAAAAAAAAATATTCTGGAATTTAATTAACCTGGCCCATTTGGGGGAACCTGTTTTTCTGTACAAATAAATCTAGTATTATTATAAAAAAAAATTATTATTGCTGTAGGATGCTTGCTATATAGGTGGATACGTGCAAATGGATAGCATCAACTAACTAGTATAAACATTGGACTTCATAAGAGGTCACCATCCAGTAGATTTAGTTTACTTGCTTTGCCATTTATATGCATTTGAAAAGTTTGGAGTTGATAGCTGACTAAAGTGCTCAGCAACATTCATGATTCCATATATTATTACAAGACTTTGACACCTTATAGCATAAGTGTCGAGTTCATATAAGCTGATAGGTCATTTTTTAATGTTTTTATCCTCGTGGGCCGCACAAAAAAACATGGTCTTAAAAACTGATTTTTTAAAGATACATATTTCGATGCAATTCAAAACGCATAGATTAGTTGTATTAAGATATCTTATGAAAAATCTGTACATGCAGATAAATCAAATCAGTTACGTATTTAATCTAATTATAAAATTGGAAAAAATTGAATTATATGGAAATACAATTATAATTATTTTTTTGTATGAAACTTGTTGCTTGAAGTTTCGTCTTCTATAAAGCGGTCAAAGTCAGAGGTCAACTGTATGGAAGCAAGCAACTATATGGAAGCAAGAAATATTCATAAAAGAAGACATCTGTTTTTCCGACAACCTTGATCTGAAGTTATTTTTATTAAGCTACATGTATGAAAAAAGCTTTGCACATAGATAGGTATATTCAAACGCATAAAATATTCGATGCAAAATTTTTTATCTCTTGGTATTTCTCACTTGAGTAAGAATATGTAGCAGATACGGCTACTTCTTGATATTTTCCTCTAGAGACAGTGTCATTTCCAAGATCAATTAATTTCAATTGGAGTTCTAGGGTGCGTTTACAGCAGAGAAAGCAAAGAGATTTATAAAGAGATAAAAGGCGGTATCGTTGTGTTCTAAGTTTTCAGAACGTTTGACAAATTCGGAATTGGTATCATCTACTTTAGATATATGCGTAAAAAATCAAGATCATGATAATGTTGTTTCAATTTTAAGCAGCATAAAAATGCATTAAGGTGTTTTCGTTTAAATGTGGTCTGAAAACGGAAAGTTTAACTCTAAAACGTGCATTTTCATCACATATGCTTATTGTCTATTTATCTTTCTTTTGTAAAAAAGGATTTATTTTAACGTGGCAAATGCGTGCCAGCGCACGCTTACATGACCACAACAAAACAAGACTGTGAATCAGGTGTCGAGAAGGTGTGAACGGAGGAGGTGTTTGAATGTGATAAAGGAGGGGGCGCGGCGGACGTCGAGAGGGAGTTGATTCCAGGCGAGTGAGGCGGCGACGAGGAAGGATCGGAGACCGTAGTTGTTGGAGTAATTAGGAACGTGGAGTAAGAGGGTATAACAGGAACGAAGCGATAGCGAGGTGGGGCGAGTATCGTCTAAGAAAGGAAGGTTGATGAACGATGGGGAGCCGACAGCGATGAGATGAAAGGTAACGAGAAAAAAGCGGAGTTTGATGCGGATGTGGACGGTGGGCCAGGAGAATTTGGCAAAATATGTGGATGTGTGGTCGAAGCGACGGAGACGAAAGAGCACTCGAACGGCGGTGTTGATTATTCGCTGTAGGAGTAGGATGATGGATTTTAGAGAATTGGCGAAAAGGCTAAGGCAGTAATCGATTTTAGGGAAAAGAAGCGATGAAAGAAGAGACATACAAGAACGGAAGTCGATAAGGGGGCGGATACGGCGGATGTCACGGAGAATTAAGTTAGATGAGCGGACCTTGTCACGGACGAAGGGTTTAAGGAAAGGTGATCATCGAAATGGAAGCCTAAGAAAGTGAGATTGTGGACTATGGGGATGATCGATGAGGCAAAATATACAGTGGGAGGAGATATGTTTGGTTTACGGGGAAGGATCCACATTATTTTGGACATTTCGGGTTTAAAGCGAGATGGAGATTGGAGAGACGTTCGTAGATAGAAGAAAGACAGTTAACGGCAGAAATACCGATATCGTGAATGCGATGTGCGGGTGCATGAGCATAGATTAGAATGTCATCGGCGTATTGCATGATCTCAAAGGAGTAAGGTTTGATAAACGGAGATAGATCGCCAAGCAGAAGAGAGAAAAGCAGGGGACCTAGGACTGAACCTTGTGGGACCCCGCAAAAAATAGGGATGGGATGGGAGGATGATGAATTAGAACAGACGCGAAAGGAACCGTCGGATCGATATGAGGCGAACCATGCTACGGAGGAAGAAAAGCTGTAATCATAACGAAGGCGAGAAAGGAGGACGGAGTGGTCGACAATGTCGAATGCGGAGGAGAGGTCGAGGGAGATGAGAACACTATATAGAGCCTTGTCTCGAGAAATGAGTAAGTCGTTGTACACTTTTATGCATGCGATTTCTGTCGAGTGATTAGAGCGGAAAGCGGATTGGAAAGGAGGGTACAGATTGAATGAGGAGAGATAAGCGTTAATTTGTAATAAGATGAGGCGTTCTAAGAGCGTAGAAAGAGTAGGGAGTAGTGAAATGGGGCGATAGATAGAAGGGATGGAGGGGTCGAGCGATTGTTTCTTAAGGAGGGGACGAACGATTGCGGATTTCCAGTGTGAAGGGAAGATACGACTGCGGATGGACGAGTTAAACAAGGTTGTGAGAAATTGGGATATCGATGAGCATATAGATTTTAATATGTGTGTAGGCAGGGGATCGGTAGGTAAGGTTTTGTTGGGCAAGGACATGAGGACAGATGATACTTCTGTAGGTGAGACAAGGAGAAGATGAAAGAGTTCCGGAAGGATGAGAGTAGACTGGGCAGAGTGGAATAGGATGGAGACCGGGGTGTAAGAGAGCAACGTGGGTACTTTAGTCTGGAGAAATGACGAATAATCATTGGCATTGATGTTGCACGGCGAAGAGGAGCGAGCAAGGATTGATTTAAAAGTATGCCAGAGTGTCTTAGAGTTGAATGAAGTGATGATTTTGTGCTGCCAGAAGGAGTTGCATTGGGTACGTAGTAGGTTGATATGAGACCGGCGAAGAGCAAGTTAGGAATCACGGAAAGACGGAGTGATCGAGCGGAAATCGCGTCTGAGAGAGCGGTGATAGACTCGAAAAGCATGGCGGAGTCGACGCTTTGATAGTAGGCATTGGATGTCAAACCATGGGGCACGGTGCAAGCGACGGTGTGGGTGAGACTTGAAGGGCAAGAGAATATCGAGAGTGGATGTGAGTTCAGAGTCGAAAAGAAAGGCGAGATCGTGAGGAGATGAATATGTTATTGTGGGTAATGTGATATAGATGATTTGAGTAAGGCAGAGCGGAGAAGGGAGAGGTCAAGATTTCTTCAAGGGCGACGTAGGATTGTATGTGTGTGAGGAGGGGTGTAGTTGTTTGTGCGATCAAGGGTGATAAGAAAGTGATCGGATTGACAAGGATCAGAGATGGACAGTGAGGTGTGGGCAGCAAAATGATCGGGGACAGCGATTATGTCGAGTTCCCCACTAAGTATATGTGGTGTGGGGGCAGTGGAGATTAGTTTGTAATTGTAGTTGGATAGAATGTTGATGAAGCGGATGGAATCTGTGGAAGAGGGGCGGTCTAGGCGGATATTGAAGTCGCCTAGAACGAGTGAAGGGTTTGAGGACAAAAAACAATGAGAGAGGAGGTCAGCAGTTCGGTAAAAAATAAGGCAGTAGAAGCTGATGAACCAGGACGGTATACAATGGCGAGATCTGGAGTGATCGGGTTAGAATAACGACAAGTTAGCAATTCTAAAGAGCAAGGACTGAAAGGGGGATTGATTTTGCGAATAGACGCGGGGTAACGCGCGAATGCGACGATGCTGCCATGATTAGAGAATTTAGAAGGGCATGAGCTGAGGGTGCGGGCGGATTCGACTAGGGAGCAACCGGTAGAGAGCAGACGGCGAATGGAAAGGTCGTCGGAATCTGAGTGCCAGGATTCGGTGACGCAGAAGAGATCGATGGATTGTTTGGTGAATAGGTTGAGGATAAGATTGGATTTATTGAGAATAGATGAAGAGTTGAGGAGGACGAGACGGAAACCGTGTGTTGTGGCGAAAGAGTCTAATGGAGAAGATTATCTTTTGTAGATTATTATTTAGAGCGTTCGCGTGGGATGTTAGATTTATTACAAATGTCATTATTTTTCCACAATGTATCACTAATAACTTTTACAAAATCCATCTTTTCAGTTTTGCTGTCAATAAAATACGTAATGTCTTTAAATAATCAGTTGAAGCTCTTCAAAACGTTATGACAAGAACCTCTGAATAGTAAGAAATATCTTTAACTTTAGAGTTTATATGTTGAGGAAGAGCAATGATTATTAAGAGCCCGTGAACAGATTATATTAACTATATGGTGACAGTTTTTAATCACATCAGACGTTTTTTAAACTACTCCCTACTCTTTCTAAGCTCTCAGAACGCCTCATCTTAATACAAATCAACGCTTATCTCTCCTCATTCAATCTGTACCCTCCTTTCCAATCCGCTTTCCGCTCTAATCACTCGACAGAAATCGCATGCATAAAAGTGTACAACGACTTACTCATTTCTTGAGACAAGGCTCTATATAGTGTTCTCATCTCCCTCGACCCCTCCTCCGCATTCGACATTGTCGACCACTCCGTCCTCTTTTCTCGCCTTCGTTATGATTACGGATTTTCTTCCTCCGTAGCATGGTTCGCCTCATATATATCCAACCGTTCCTTTTGCGTCTGTTCTAATTCATCATCCTCCACTCCCATGCCTATTTTTTTGCGGGGTCCCACAAGGTTCAGTCCTAGGTCCCCTGCTTTTCTCTCTTCTGCTTGGCGATCTATCTCCGTTTATCAAACCTTACTCCTTTAAGATCATGCAATACGCCGATGACATTCTAATCTATGCTCATGCACCCGCACATCGCATTCACGATATCGGTATTTCTGCCGTTAACTGTCTTTCTTCTATCTACGAACGTCTTTCCAATCTCCATCTCGCTCTAAACCCCGAAATGTCCAAAATAATGTTGATCCTTTCCCGTAAACCAAACATATCTCCTCCCACTGTATATTTTGCCTCATCGATCATCCCCATAGTCCACAATCTCACTTTCTTAGGCTTCCATTTCGATGATCACCTTTCCCTTAAACCCTTCGTCCGTGACAAGGTCCGCTCATCTAACTTAATTCTCCGTGACATCCGCCGTATCCGCCCCCTTATCAACTTCCGTTCTTGTATGTCTCTTCTTTCATCGCTTCTTTTCCCTAAAATCGATTACTGCCTTAGCATTTTCGCCAATTCTCCAAAATCCATCATCCTACCCCTACAACGAATAATCAACACCGCCGTTCGAGTGCTCTTTCGTCTCCGTCGCTTCGACCACACATCCACATATTTTGCCCAACTCTCCTGGCCCACCATCCACATCCGCATCAAACTCCGCCTTCTTCTCGTTACCTTTCGTCTCATCGCTGTCGGCTCCCCATCGTTCATCAACCTTCCTTTCTTAGACAATACTCGCCCCACCTCGCTATCGCTTCGTTCCTGTCATACCCTCTTACTCCACGTTTTTAATTACTCCAACAACTACGGTCTCCGATTATTCCTCTTCGCCGCCTCACTCGCCTGGAATCAATTCCCTCTCGACGTCCGCCGCGCCCTCTCCTTTATCAATTCAAACACCTCCTCCCTTCACACCTTCTCGACACCTGATTCACAGTCTTGTTTTATTGTGGTCATGTAAGCGCGCGCTGGCACGCATTTGCGACGTTAAAATAAATCCTTTTTTTAAGACAACTTGGTGGTGTAGGTGTGTGAGGATGGGTTTGGTTGTGAGTGAGATCAAGGTTGACGAGAAAGTGATTGGATAGACCAGGATGGAAGATGGACAGTGAGGTGTAGGCAGCAAAATGATCAAGGATCGCGATGATGTCAAGTGCCCCATCAAAGATATGTGTGTGGGGCAGTTGAGATGGGTTTGTGGTTATAGTTGGATAGAATGTTGATGAACTGAATGGAATCGGTGGACGAGATGTGGTCGAGGCGAATGCTGAATTTGCCTAGGACGAGTGAAGGGATTGAGGACAAGGAACAATGATAAAGGAGGTCAGCGAGTTCTTGAATAAATAAGGAGGTAGGAGCAGTTGAACTGGGACTGTATACAACGGCGAGATCCAGAATGATCGGGCTTAATGAACGACAAGTGAGAAATTCAACAGAGCAAGGACTGATAGGGTAAGTGATTTTGCAAACAGACGCGAAGTTACGGGCGAATTCGACAATGCCGCCATGATTAAAGAATTTAGAAGGGAATTTGCTGAGGGGCGAGCGGATTCGACTAGTGAGCAACCGGCAGAGAGCAATAGGCGAATGGTGAGGTCGTCAGAATCGGAGTCCCAGGATTCGGTGGGTCAGAAGAGATCGATGGATTGCTTGGTTAATAGGTTGAGGCTGAGATCGGATTTATTGAGAATATATCTGGTGTTAAGGAGGCCAAGGCGGAAACCGTTTGTAGTGGTGATGGGGGCTAGTGGACAGGACACATAGGGGATATGGAGCGCCATCGATTATTTGGGCGGGTGTGGACAACTTGAAAATTTCCGTCGATACTTCGTATGGAGAGATATGTTTCGCCGTTTTGCTCGCGACGGCGTTTTTCGATGCGGGCAGATGAGAGTTGAGCGATTTCGGAAAGTGTGCGATGGAGACAATGCGAGTGGCTGAAGAGGACATGAATTTGAATCGTTGGGAGAGGACAGAAGACGCGTGAGAGCAATTGTTTAAAACAATTTCCAGGAGAGGGGGCAGAGAAGGATTAAATTGAGAAGATTTTTTAGGCGTATGAATGCGACATGAGAGATGTCTTTGAAAATAGATGGTTTATCCGCGTGAACAATATACGGGAGGATTGATCTGAATGCGGAAACATCGTGGTCGAGACGTGCTTTTGGAGATAAGGAGGTGGAAGTAGTGATACTACCAACTCCAAATCTCATTAAAAAATCTTAAACTCAATTCTTCCACGATCATCTACCCCTTGTAACATAAATCCTGATGAATGCTTTTTATCTACAATCTAAGCCATCGAATTTACTTATCCTTCGACAAATTACCCTTGAATCCTCTATTCACTTTAAATACTTCCATCCCAGAGCTATTCCACCTTCTTTCCGTATCGTCTGATAAAGTGTATTCGGTTCTTCTGTCATTACCTTATAAAACCTCTCATTCGATCCAATTAACACTAATTTGCTTAAAAATATCTGCTCATCTATATCACCCTTCCTAACCGCATTGTTCTACTTGTCTATCCGTAGCCGCACATTTCCTTCCAACCGAAAATGCGTCACAGTTCGTCGTCTCCTCAAAAAGCAATATCTCGACACCTCACTAACATCCTTGTACCGTCCTATCTCACTTCTCCCAGCCCACTCCAAACTCCTTGAGCGTCTTGTTCTCAAGCAAGTTACTGCATATCTATTCACCTACAACTTGTTTCCTCCCTTCCGAGCTACTTTTCGCTCTAATCACTCTACTAAATGGGCTGTCTTAAAGTATATAATGACTTACTCATTTCGCGCGATTAAAAATTATGTAGTGTCATAGTTTCTCTTGATATCTCATCTGCTTTTGGCATTGTCGATCACTCAATTCTTCTCCAATGTCTTAGTCATGATTATGGCTTCTCTTTCCCTATTGTAGTTTGGTTTTCTTCATATCTATCAAACCGTACATTTCGCGTATGTACTAACTCTTCTTCCCATCCTTATTCCATCCCGTCCGGTGTTCCACAAGGCTCAGTATTAGGCCCTCTGCTTTTCTCTTCTTCTAGGTGATTTGTCTTTTATTTATCATACATTTAAATATGCAAAATAGTAATAGGCCTAGAACTGCTTTTTGATGTACACCATGTATATCACTGCGTTGAGATAAAATAATTATTTTACGTGGCAAATGCGAGCCAGCGCACAGATACATGACCACAAAAAAAATTCTAAATCATGTGTCGAGAAGGTGGGTACAGAGGCGGTATTTGAATGTAATAAGGAGGGAGCGCGATGGACGTCGAGAGAGCTTATTCCAGGCGAGTGGGGCGGCGACGAGGAAGGATCGGAGACCATAGTTGTTAGAGTAATTGGGAAAGTGATGTAAGAATGAATTACGGGAACACAGTGATATTGAGGTGGGACGAGTGTCGTCTAAGAAAGAGAGGTTGATGAACGATGGGGAGCCGACAGCGATGAGACGAAAAGTTACGAGAAGGCGAAGTTGTAGGCGGATGTGGATGGTCGGCCAGCAGAGTCGGGAAAGATATATGGATGTATGGTCAAAGTGACGGAGACGTAGGAGCACTCGAACGGTAGAGTTGATGAAGAGTTGTACGGATAGGATGATGAATTTTGAGAATTGGCGAAAAGGCGGAGGCAGTAATTGATTTTAGAGAAAAGAAACGATGAAATTAGATGCACGCAGGAACGGAAGTCGATAAGGGGACGGATATGGCGGATGTCACGGAGAATTAAGTTAGACGCGCGGACCTTATCATGGACGAAGTGTTTAAGTGGAAAGTGATTATCGAAATGGAATCCTAAGAAAGTGAGATTGTGGACTATGGGATAATTGATGAGGTAAAATATAAAAAGGGAGAAGACATGTTTCGTTGACAGGGTAGGATCCACATTATTTTGGACTTGTTTGAGTTTAGAACGAGACGAAGTTGAAAGAGACGTTTGTCGATAGAAGACAAACAGTTGGATGCAGAAATTGCGATATCGTGTATGCGATGGGCGGGTGCATGAGTATATACGAGGATGTTATCGGCTATTGCATGACGTCAAAGTAGTAAGTCAAATCAGCTAACTGAGTCTACGTATTTAATATAATTATAAAATAAACAAAACATAATAATAATGCTAAATCAAAATTTAATAATTAAATAATAAAATAAATAATTGTTATAAGATTTTTTATAATTTATATCGTCAAAATAAAAAAATTGAAATTGTAAATAAAAGTCATTTTTTTGAATTGACTAATAAATAACAGACATTCTATCAGAGTAAGAATTAGAGGTCATCAGGAGGAACATCTATGCTATCAGTTTTCGGCCCCTAACTCCTCTACCCGACATAGCAGCGGGGCCAAATACGTGCTAATTAAATATTTCATCTGATTAATTTGTTTATCTAGTATCTTATTTTAATACAAAGTATAAAAATTAGGTTTCCATAAAAGTTTGTCACTTAAGAGTTTAAATTTATTCTTTATATTATTGTGTTGATTTATATATTTTACTATTTTCTGTTTGATGTTATTTTTATAGTAACCTAGTTTAAAATATGTATCTATTAAATTATTTAAATGATTTTGAAGAAAGCCAATATCGTTACATATTGTTGCAATTCTTAAAATTTCATTATTTAATGTATTATATTTTATATTATATGGTATGCATGAATGCTCATGCAAAAATATGTTTCTTGTAAATTTAAATATGTCATCTTTACGATATAAATTAATAGTAGTTTTAATTAATGTTAATTTAATGCTCATATCAAGATATATACTTTATCATTAATATTGGTTTTATTAAGAATGAGGCTACCTGGATAAATGTGCTCACTAATTGAATAAAAATTATTAGAATTAAATACACATATATCATCAATGTATCGAAACATATATTTCATATATTTATATTGTTTATATTTAGTTTTTACACAGTTATGAACAAATTCATATTCTATAAAGCTTAAAAACAAGTAAGCTATAATTGGGCTACTATTATCACCCAAATGTCCCTACCTTTAAATAATTTTGATTTATTAAAATATTTAAGGATTCTATTAATTCAATTTTATTAATATATTTATATTTATTTGATGGTTTAATTTTTGTTAGATAGGCGTTATAATTATTATAACATATATATGTATATCTTTTTCCGAATATAAGATTAATTAATTTTTCTAATGCATATTTAATATCTGCTACGAGGAGCCATCACCGTGCACGAGGGCCCGTCCGATCTATGACAACAAAAGCAGACAGCATAATGTTTCATTGTGCTACCAACGTAATGTATCTTATGAAATGTTTTGTGATGAGTGCACTGCTGTAGGTAAGAAGGTTAGCTACATAGGAGAAACACAACGTCCGGTTTCTGAACGGATCAAGGAACATTTAAGAGCAGCACGAAACCCTGAAATAGTGATTTATATCAAATATACTAAAATGGTGTTTTATTTTATGTAAGTTTGGATTTCAATATAGGTAAAGAATATACCTATATTAGAGGTATAAGTATAGAATATAATATAGGCATAATTTAATACTTTTTTAATATAATACAGTTATGAACAAATTCATATTCTATAAAGCTTAATAATAAGTCGGCTATAATTGGGCTACTATTACCTCTAATTGGAACATAATTTATTTGTCTAAATATAGATGTCCCTACCTTTGAATAATTTTAATTTATTAAAATATTTAAGAATTCCAATAATTCAATTTAATTTATATATTTATATTTATTTGATGGTTTAATTTTTGTTAGATATGCATTATAGTTATTGTAACATATATATGTATATCTTATTCCAAATATAAGATTAATAAATTTTACTAACGCTTCTTTAATATCTACTAAATCTAGATTTGTATAAAGCGTACTAAAATCGTACGTATTTATATTCTGAAAATTTATTCCTTTTGTGTGTTCTAAAAATTCTTTTGTAGAATTAATACTGAAATAGTGTTTTATACCAGTATTAATTTCGACATTAATACTGGTATAACCACAGAAAGTGGTTTTAATGTACATTAAAACGCACTACATATGAACCTAGGTTTTATTGGATTTTTATGTAATTTTGGATTCCAATATAATATAGGTATAGTTTTATTACCTGATTCAATAACAGTGACCAATTTAATTGTTTCTAAATTTAAATAACTACATTCATATGTTGTGTTTATATTTAAATCATTATAATTAATTTCTTTCATCAGTATATCATAATAAAGCTTTTTGCATATGAAGACAAAGTTATTACTAGCTTTATCAATAGTTGTTATTATATAGTTATCCTTTAATTTAGTAAGTTCTTTATACATATCTTTATTAATTTTATCTTTTCTTTTATAATTGTTTGTTATTTTCATTTTATTTTTAATTTTATCAAATATATTTTATGTATTTATATTTTTTATATTTTAAGTATTTTATTCATATAGACAGAAAGTGGTTTTTAATCCACAGGAAGTGGATTATAAAGCACTACATATGGACCTAAGTTTTGTTGGATTTTTATGTAATTTTGGATTCCAATATAATATAGGTGTTTTATTATCTGATTCAACCTTTATACTCTTTTTATCCATTATTGAACAGTGACTTGTAATAATTGTTTCTAAACTCAACTCACTACGTTCATATGTTGTGTTTATATTTAAATCATTATAATTAACTTCTTTTATAGTATATCATAATAAAGCGTTTTGTATATAAAGACAAGGTTATTACTAGCTTTATCAATAGTTGTTATTATATAGTTGTGCTTTAATTTAGTAAGTTCTGTATACATATCTTTATTAATTTGATCTTTCATTTTATAATTGTTTGTTATTTTCATGTTCTCTCTAATTTTATCTAATATATAAGTTTTCCAAATGTTTATCTTTGATGTATATAAGCTTTTACTATTTATCAACTTATCAAAGTAATCATTTAGGTTATTATATAACCTTAATCAGCAGGAGCGCAGTCCTTTAGGTTGTGAAGAAGAAAATCCCGGGGATCCTGGACTTCGTGGAAATGTTCTACGATTACCCAAGCACACTTCTCTTCGAGGACAATGTGATTGATTCAAAAGATGAAGTACAACAAAGGGAACCTCTCGGTCCTCTTCTGTTCTCACTTACCATCAACAGTCTGACCTACAGCCTTTTGTCACCATTAGCTGTTTGGTATCTGGATAACTGCTGCATAGGGGGAGAAGTTTCCACTCTAATCAATGATATCGAACACATTCGAACTCAAGGAGCAAAAATTGGATTGTTCTTACGGCCAGACAAATGCCAAGTGATTTCTAAAAGCGGTACCTATATTCAACCTCTACTTGATATAACGCCAAACGTAAAAGTCTGTGATGTGTCATCCGCAGACTTGCTAGGCGCTCCGCTTTGCGCCGGATTTCACCTCGATATGTTCTTGGAATCGGCTATCACACAACTTCAGCAGGTGAGCCGAAAGCTCTCAAAACTTGCGAAGCACGACGCCTTCTTTATACTTCGACATTGTTTGACGCTGCCAAAGATCAACTTCCTTTTACGCTGCGCACCGTGTTATACAAGCGGCCTCGTGAAAGCCTTCGACGAGGAAGATCGCAGTTCCCTGGAGGAAATCCTTAACCTCAGGCTCTCTGACATAGCCTGGCGTCAAGCCTCGCTACCTGTTAAGATGAGTGGACTGGGTGTTATGCGTGCGGAAGATTATCTATACCGGCATTTTGTTCATCTGTTTCGCGCACAAAGGACTTAACTGCGCTATTAATCCCAGAGCATTTGGCAAATCGCTCAGGCACTAGTGACCTTAACTACCGAATGGCGTCAGAGAGTTGGACCACTAAATTCGACCGGACTGTTCCAACGGATACAACCTTGCAAAAACGTTGGACAGCCCCATTGTTTGAGAAGGAATTCCAACATCTGACAGCTTCATGCGCCTTTCCCAAAGATCGGGCCTGCTTGCTAGCCGCGTCTACCATATGGTCTAGCGCATTCCTTAATGCCTTACCGATAGCTTCGATGGGAAAAACTAGACGACAGTTCAATATGTCTTGCATCAGCCCTCCGCATCTGTATTCTCAATTCGGTTTCATTTAAGTGTGAGTGCGGCGTCGTATCAAACACCTCTGGTATTCACGGGCTAGACTGCCCCAGAGTAATTTCCCGGCACAATCGGCACAGTGCTGTAAACACACTTATTCGTTGCGCCATTGTCACAGCCGGTGTCCCGTCCCGCCTTGAACCAATCGGGCTCTGCAGAAACGACGGAAAAGACCGGACGGTACTTCACTAGTCCCATGAGAAAAGACACGTCTGCTAGTATGGGACTTCACGTGTCCCAACATTCTTGCTGCCAGTCATTTACCTTGTGCGGTCTCTGGGGCCGGGGTGGTTGCTAGATTGGCAGAGGATCGAAAGAAGGCCAAATATACATGTATTGATGAATCGCAATATAAATTTGTGCCGTTGGCGATCGACACAATTGGTGCTGCCGGGCCGATAATTTCGAATTTTTTGACAAAACTGGGCAATATGTTGGTGATGGCAACAGATGATCGAAGAGCTGCCAATTTCCTTTTGCAGCGTTCAAGCTGTGCAGTGCAGCGGGGAAATGCAGCGTGCCTGTTAGAGGTCGCTCGAGACGGAAACCTTCCTACTTAACGATACTGAAATATCATAAACTATACAATTTTTTTCTGTAACTTTTATATAACGAATTGTAAATTTTATTTTTGTCGTTATTATTTAATCTATATTTATACCCTTTTGATAGCATTTTCATTAATTCATTGTTTTTAATTAATTCTGGATTATAAGTGCATATATGTTCATTTATTTTATCAAAACTAAGACTTTTACAATTGCATTCTGTTTCCATTATGTTTATAATATTATCGTTACATATTGATTTTAATTCTTTATTATAATTACAAATTTTTTGTCTTTATAGTAGTAATAGTTTATACTTTATTTCAATTACCTTGCAATATTTTTTAAAGTGTGCTTTAATTACTTTAAGTATTTTATTCATATAGACAGAAAGTGGTTTTAATGTACATTTAAACGCACTACATATGAACCTAGGTTTTATTGGATTTTTATGTAATTTTGGATTTCAATATAATATAGGTATAGTTTTATTATCTAATTCAACCTTTATACCCTTTTTATCCATTATAGAACAGTGACTTGTAATAATTGTTTCTAAACTCAACTCACTACGTTCATATGCTGGATTTACATTTAAATCATTAGAATTAACCTCTTTCACTAGTATATTCATTATAAAGCTTTTTGCATATGAAGACAAAGTTATTACTAGCTTTATCAACAGTTGTTATTATATAGTTATTCTTTAATTTAGTAAGTTCTTTATACATATCTTTATTAATTTTATCTTTCCTTTTGTAATTGTTTGTTATTTTCATTTTATTTTTAATTTTATCAAATATATAATCTTTCCAAATTTTTATCTTAGATATATTCGAGCTTTCACTATTAATCAGCTTACTAAAGTAATCATTTAAGTTATTATATAACGAACTGTATATTTTATATTTTGTCGTTGTTGTTATTTAATCTATATTTATACCCTTTCGATAGCAGCTTTCTTAATTCTCAATTTTCAATTATTTCTAGATTATGGGTACATATATGTTCATTTATTTTATCAAAACTAAGACTTTTACAATTGCATTCTGTTTCCATTATGTTTCTAATATTATCGTTACATATTGATTTTAATTCTTGTTTATAATTACAAATTTTTCGTCCTAATTGCGGTAACAACTTATACCTTATTTCAGGAATATATTTACTTAAATCTGATTCTATCAGATTTAAGTTATCTTATATGATCTTTAAGAGAAAAGAGAGAGAAAATGTCGAGAGAGATGAGAACACTATATAGAACCTTGTCACGAGAAATAAGTAGGTTTTGTAAACTTTTATGCAGACGATTTATGTGTTGTGATTAGAGCGGAAAGCGGATTGGAAAGGAGGGTACAGATTGGATGAAGAAAGATAGACGTGGATATGCACTAAGATAAGGCAGAGATAAGAAAGACTGGGGAGGAGTGAAATTGGGCGATTGCTAGAAGGAAGTGATGGGTCGAACGATTGTTTCTTAAGGAGGGGACGAACGATTACGGATTTTCAGTATGAAGGAAATATACGACTGCGGATGGACGAGTTAAACAAGGTGGTGAGGGAAGGGGATATCGATGAGCATATGGATTTAAGTATGTGGGTAAGCAGGGTATCGGCAGGTGAGGTTTTGCTGGGCAAGGACATTATGACAGATGAGACTTCGGTAGGTGAGATAGGGAGAAGATGAAAGAGTTTCGGAAGGATGAGACGAGGCGGGTAGCAGTTAGATCGAATGGATACGGGTTGTGAGAGAGCAACGTGGATACTTTGGTCTGAAGAAATGACGAATAATCATGGGAATTGATGTTGTAAGACGAAGAGGAGCGAGACAGGATTGAGTTAAAATTATGACAGAGAGATTTTGAGTTTAATGATGTGTTGATTTTATGCTGTCAGAAGGAGTTGCATTTGGTACGTTGTAGGTGGTTAGCCCGGCGAAGAGCAAGATAGGAATCACGGAGTGAGCGAGTGGATATCACGTAAGAGAGAGCGTTTATAGACTCGAAAAGCATGGCGGAGTCGACGCTTTGAGAGTAGTCATTGAATGTCTAGGCATGGGACATGGTGCAAGCGACGGTGAGGGTAAGGCTTGAAGGCAAGATAAGATCGCGAGTGGATGTGACTTCAGAGTTTAAAAGAAAGGCGATACCGTGATGAGATGAATATGTTATTGTGGGATAGGATAGAGACGATTTGAATAAGGCAGAGCGGAGAAAGGACAGGTCAAGATTTCTCCAATGGCGACGTAGGATGGAATGTGTGTTAAGCGGGGAGTGGTTCGAAATAAGATCGAGAGTGACGAGAAAGTGATCGGACAGATCAGGATCGGAGATTGACAGTAAATTGTGGGCAGTAAAACGGTCGGGGACAGCGATGATATCGAGTGCCCCGTCAAGTATATGTGTGGGGGCAGTGGAGATGGGTTTGTAGTTATAGTTGGATAGACTGTTGATGAACTGGATGGAATCAGTGGAAGAGATGTGGTCGAGGCGGATGCTGAATTCGCCTAGAACGAGTGAAGGGATTGAGGACAAAGAACAGTGGGACAGAAGGTCAGCGAGTTTGGTAAAAAATAAGGAGGTAGGAGCAGATGAACCAGGACGGTATACAATGGCGAGATCCAGAATGATCGGTCTAAAAGAACGACAAGTGAGAAATTCAAAAGAGCAAGGACTGGAAGGGGGAGTGATTTTGCAAAGAGACGCGGGGTGACGGGCGAATGCGACAACGCCGCTATGATTAGAAAATTTAGAAGGGGATGAGCTTAATGGGCGAGCTGATTCAACTAGTGAGCAACCGGCATAGATCATACAGCGAATGAAGAGGTCGTCGGAATCTGAGTGCTAGGATTCGTTGAGTCAGAAGAGATCTATGGATTGGTTGGTGAATATGTTGAGGATAAGATCCGATTGATTGATAATAGTTCTAGTGTTGAAGAGGCCGAGGCGCGGAAACCGTGTGTAGTGGTAAAAGGGTCTAATGAATATGACACATAGGGGATATGGACCGCCATTGAATTTTGGAACGGGTGTGGACAACTTGAAAATTTCCGTCTAAGTTCCGGATGGAGAGAGATGTTTCGCCGTTTTCCCCCGCGACGGCGTTTTTCGATGCGGGCAGATGATAGTTGAGCGATTTCAGAAAGGGGTGCGATCATGGAAAATTCGTTTGGTTGAAGATGACATGAGTTAAAATCGTTGAAAGAGACAGATGACGTGTGAGAGTGATGCTTGAAAACAATTTCCTAGAGAGGGGCAGAGAAGGAGTAGATTGAAAAGATTTTTTAGGCGGATGAATGCGACAGGAAAGATGTCCTTGAAAAAATTGTTTATCCGCAGGAATAAAAGACGAGAGGATGGATCTGAATGCGGAAACATCGTGGTCAAGACGTGCTTGTGGAGATAAGGAGGTGAACGGAGTGATATTGGTGACGATGACGCAACGATCGCAAGATCGTTACGTCATCGATCTTGCGATGAGGATATCGATACTATCCGATGAGGATAGATGGTACTATCCTCATCTAGTATCTCCCAATATCTCTAGATCTGGCGATCTAGTGATATTGGGAGTTGAGGATATGATGGGCTGGATTTGACAGCGGGAGACAAAGAGGATATGGATAATATATAGGGTTGGATGCGATGTGAGGAAAGGTTATGAGTGAAAGAATCGTGGAGATTGGTGGAGATGATTTTGATTGATAAATGTAGGTTATTGAGAAACGAGACAGGATGAACGGGACGGGCAATGTCGGGTAGTGAAGATGACATGAGATGAGAAGTGTATATAGTGACAGCATCATTGGGTGGAGAACGGACAATGGGAACGACGGGGGTAGTTTGTGATAGCGTGTTGGTCGTTGATATATGCTTATGTGATAGGTTGCAGATTAGTTTGTTGGCACGAAATCTAAAACTTGACCAACACATGATCGCTTGAACTAATTAGAGGCTTTTTGTCAAGTAAAGAAATATCATAATCAAGTTTAGTAAACAGCCGGTCAATCATCGATGATGATTCTGAGGAAAGATGAATATCAAAATTGACATTTTGAAGCAAAAAATCAAATTTGTCGATTACAAGCGATATACCGCAATATTTGGCCAAGTTTCAGTAATTGCAAAAATCAACATATTGCTGTGAGACAAATAACAACTAAACTCATCGAACTTCGAGACTAAACTCATCAAACTTATATCTCTTTTCTTCTAACTTGTTTCCTCCCTTCCAAGCCGCTTTTCGCTCTAATCACTCTACTAAAATTGCCTGTCTCAAAGTTTATAATGACTTACTAATCTCGCGCGATCATAAATTATGTAGTGTCATAGTTTCTCTTGATCTATCGTCTGCTTTTGACATCGTCGATCACTCGATTCTTCTCCATCGCCTTCGTCATGATTATGGCTTCTCATTACGTACTGTATCATGGTTTTCTTCATATCTATCAAATCGTACATTTCGCATATATTCTAACTCTTCTCTCTCCCATCCTTTATCCATCCCGACCGGTGTTCCACAAGGCTCCGTATAAGGGGCTATGCTTTTCTCTCTTCTTCTCGGTGACTTGTCTTCGATTTCTCAAAAATTTAACTTCCATGTTACGCAATATGCTGATGACATTATCATCTATGCTCACGCACCTGCTTATCGTATTCATGATCTTAGTGTTTCTGTTTCCAGCTGTCTTGTCTCAATTTCCAATCATCTTTCTTCTCTTCGCCTTTCTCTGAATCCTGATAAATCTAAAATTATGTGGATCCTACCTCGAAGCTTCGGCGTAGAACCTCCTTCCGTATCATTAAATTCTACAATTCTTCCTATCGTTGATAATCTCGTTTTCCTAGGCTTTCATTTCGACAACCGAATTTCACTTAAACATTTCATTAGTGATAAAGTACGCTCATCTACCTTGATACTCCGCAATCTCCATCAAGCTCGTAGATTGATCGATTTCACTTGTATGACTCTCATATCTTCTCTTCTTTTCTCAAGACTTGATTACTGTCTTAGTCTATTTTCTAACTCACATAAATCCACTCTTCTTCCTTTACAACGCATCATCAACGCTGCCGTCCGAGTTCTCCTCCGTCTTCGTCATTTTGATCATACATCCCACTATCTTGTTTCTCTTGATTAGCCTACCATTTATTGTCGTGTTCAAATTCGTCTTCTTATCATTGCTTTTCGCCTTATAACTTCTCATACCCCTTCATTTCTCAACCTTCCTTTTCTCGACAATTCTCGTACTGTGTATTGTGCTCTGCGTTCCCGTAATTCCCTTCTTTTACATGTCCCAAACTACTCTGCCTCTTTTGGCTTCCGCTCCTTCGTTGTGGCTGCTCCTCTCTTGTAGAATCAAGTGCCTATTCATATCCGCCAATCAACATCTATGCCGTGCTTCAAACGCCAAATCCAATTCCATTTCAACAATTAACTAATTATCTGTGACTTTTGATGTTCTTTTTTTGTTTGTTAGTGGTCATGTAAGCATGCATTTTGCACGCATTTGCCACGTTAAATAAATTATTGTATTATTAAAAAAAACTTCGAAACAAAATTTTCAGGGGATGTCTACTACTATTCTTTGAAGTTTTATGCAGGATACCATGGAATGAAATTAAGTCTCTTAAGATGCTACATCGTGAATATTTAGGATTAACTTCTCCCAACTTACAAATAGACGTCGTCGGACCACCTGAAAATTCCGGATACATAGGTCATTTTCACATTGTTGACGCCTGTCGTTTAGTTCTTTGTTAGCAAGAGATAGTTGTTCGCGCTCCTCAACTGACAGATCCTTATATATTCGCACATAATTACCCATTAGTCAATAAGCTCTACTAAGGATGATATTAGCTTAATCAATGGAAGCACAGACCAATCAAAGCAGTCTATTTCTACCATTATCATAACTTTTACAAATTCTATGAAGGACCAATCCCTCTAAGGATGCTGCTAAATGTTCCTCTCCATATAAAAAAATACTAGACAAGATATTTCTCACTGAAAGAACGTCATCATTCACACGGTTTTGAGAAATGACGGATTTGAACTCGTTGATATTAGCGAAAATTACACATCTTAATCTGTTTAGGTTAGATCTCGTCCCCCTTATGTTATTCGAACGTGCGGGTCGGTCAGGTTGCTGCACCGGATAACTTGCCGCGGGAGCGACTCTACTAAACGGGCAGACAGAAGTCGTAGACTTGCCTAGGTAAATTGCTGCATCAGCGCTTGTAGATCGTGTTGTTGGACTTGGATAGATCGTGTTAGTTACACAAGGTTCAATTGCAATAATACTAGATTCCAATCCAAGCTCAGGGTTCCCATTTTGTCTAACATAGCGATTGGGACTATGTGGAGAGAAAATTCTTGCGTGAGTATGAGATGTTCTACTCAAGTTCGACTGATCGGACACCGGGTAGCTAGAGATGTTGCACTCACATGATGTACACGAATTTGTTGAAATATGAGCATTATCTCGTTTTGCTACAGGCAGTACAAGTCTATCATGGTCACGTTCATCATATCTAGGATCAGCGTTCGGATGAATTATGTTATTTATTGTCGGTAGAATATCGTAACCAAGAATATTTAAACCGTATGTTATTTATTCTCAAATTATTTTATTATTATACAATAAAATTTTATTATAATTAATTATAATAAAGATTTCTAGAAATCTTTTACAATTAGACACTAATTTATTCCTTTTTTGCAATATTAATAAATTTCGTTCTTTAAAAAATAATTTATTTATTATTATATTAATAATATAATAATAAATAATAACCTCAGCACTGAAGATAGAAACAGATTGAAATCGGCAAGGAAAGAGCTTCAACAAAGAATTCAAAACGGTGAAAAAAATCTAATTGTGAAAAATTTTCAAGTTGTGCGGCGAAGGGTAAATACGCGATTCAGCCTCGGAATCCGTCTAAGCGTTCCATCGACACTCTCCGCCGCACAGATTCGTGCATCCACCACGTAAACATCAATCCAATTTCAACACCAACAGAGACACCACACGACTGCCGTTACTCTCAAAATAATATTTCCATCATGTAAGATGTTATTGTATTTGACTTTTTCTTGATAATCGCTCTTTGTAATTTGTGTATGTTATTTTATCTCAAACTTTTTTTTAAGCTCGTTCTTCTATAATCGTTCTTCTATAATCGTTCTTTGTATGTTTATAAGAAACCAAAATTTTTTTAGGTTTCTGATGTATTTTTTTTTACAAAAATAATCATCATAGTTAGTTTATGGAAAAGTCGCATAGGTTACCGCCGTCATCGTCGCGCCATCGTATTGTCGTATTCGATGTCATCGTCTTTTCTGTCGCTCGGGCGGCATCAATTACTGGTCGTCCTCTGGAGGACCGGAAACCTCTGATACACCGCGACGTTGCTCGGCAAATCGTAAAACCCACGACGCTTTTTAGACGATACAAGCATTTACCGTAGGAGATGTGGGCATTCGATTGTAGGAAGGCAATACGCTGTAGGACTTTGCGCGCGTTTTCTGCTAGACCACCTGACGTTGATAAAGCAAAAGGGATGAATGAGCCCCGTTCAATTTTTTCCACCCTTTCGGCATATTTTGTTATCTTTCTTTGTTCATTATATCTGTAAGCGCCGGCAGTTGTCGAAGAATACGATTCCGCAAGATGATTGAAGATCGTAACGTCTATGAACGTTCGCTGGAATCGATTTTCGAACAAGCCATTGCAAACTACGTCGAGCCTTGCATTCATTTCCCTGGAGGTTGAAGGATGATCAAAATGGACGTTATCTGGAACAGACTCTAACACCGGTTCGACACCTACACCACGGCAGACAGACGTTAATTCTTTCGCCAAAACGTCTCTGACAGCGTCGTGGCGTGCAATTTGAAACCCGCCACGTTTACATGACACTAGGTGTGAGGCGGTAGCTTTCTCGCTACAGACACAGAATTGAGGAAGATTCGGCGGATCCCAGTTGTATCTGACAGCAATGCAGTCTGTAAACTCGGTGGGTGACAACGCGAAATAATCCTTTTCGACATGCATTGAAGATAGCCATGTCGAGGCACCGGGCATTTTTGCATGGGCCAGAGCTTGCTGCGTAGACTCAGGCAGATCGATCAGTGCTTGCGTAATGCGATTACTAAGGACGCATAATTTCTCCTTTGCGATCGACAAACTGATTTGTTGTTGGTGTGCTCTTAATTGGCCGTCTTCCAAGCCTGTGCTATATGAATCGCATATGTGTTGCGACGCCAGGTAATCCATCGTGTAAGTTGCATTGGGATCCATTATCCCCAGGCCTCCTAAAGCTAACGGGCTGGTTAGTACAATCTTCAGTGACTCGTTGAGCTGTTTCTGAGTAAGTGCCGGAATGAGCCTATCCACTATAGCTGCATGGAGCGGATGTATCTGATTCTCACTACAGTTTGTTGTTCTTAGAAGAAACGACCATTTCCATTGAACAGACTTGGTGAGACCAATGTACGCCATGTGTGGATCTGACGGGCACACTTCGGTAAGCTTCTTAACCATCTTGACTGCGCCTTCAATCTTATGATTGACAAAGCATGAAATATAGTTATCGGTGCCAATAGCAGAACCAAGTACATTGACGCCATTATCACTGATTTTGATGCTTGGAAAGGCATCCGTAATTGAGCTTGCCAGATTATGTAAGAGTAGAGTGGATTTAGACGGGTTGACGTAGTATCCGAATTCAGGGCCTATTTTCAGCAGAATATTCCATAAATTTTTTAAGAGATGGGGTGGTCCGATAAAATTTGCATCGTCTGCAAACCATCTTTGGGTGATCCCTGGACATCGTGCTGCAATTGTACGAATAAGGGGAATTGATGCCATAGCAAAGGCTGCCATCGAGAATGGATCGCCCTGCGTCACACCTTCTCGTGAATATATCGAATCCTCTTCAAGTACGAGCTGGGCGTCCACGGAGTAGACATTTTCGAAGGCCTGTGCGAAGGCTGGACATATCCGAGCCATGTTTTTCTTTGCTACCATTCGGTTTAGTCTGTTGAATGCGTTGCTTGCATCTACGCATAGTAAAGCATTGTCTGGACGTGAAGCGAATTCCTTTCGTAGTGAGTGAATGGCGAATTCGATCCCATTACGTTGTGACGCACACAGTTGCAACGTACCAGCAACTTTCTGTAGATCCGGTTTGACGTATTGAAGTATCACACGGGAGATGATGCGGCGGTCAACATTCGCCACTCCGATAGGTCGTACTCCATCTAATTTTTTAGGAATCGCTATCAGCCTGCACGCAACAAATGCCTGAAGACTGCCGGTTGTCATCTGTCGAGAGGCCACGGAGATCGCTAGGGCAGCAAGGGCTTCCGCTAGATTATTTGACTGGGTCCCAAACACGGTCAGCATACGTCGCCATGACAAGGCGTCTAATCCGGACGGACCAGCCGATCCGTTTGTTGAGCAAGCTGAACGCACAATATCTTTTCCGGTAATAGCTAGAAACATAGTGGGGTGATGGGGTAAGGCATCTTTCAACGTTTCCTTCAAAAGGGCAGTTTCAGACATTTCTGCGGGGTGTGGATGGAGCTCTTCCAATATTTCTTTGACTGAACGGTTTCCAATTTTTACATCCGGCGATAGTGGTCCGCAAGATTCATTTTCCATGAGCAATAACGTTGATGTAGACAACTTCCCTTTGGCGACGAGTTTACAATATCGTTTTTTCCAGTCTTGTTTTTTTCGCAGGTGCTGCGTTTCAAATTGCTGGCGGGTATGTAAAGTCTCTACCTCTTCGAACAACGTCATTATTTCACCTTTTTTCCAGAGGGCGATTCGTCGTTCTAGGGTTTTTCGAATGGCGGCCACTTTTCTTGAGTCGATTGGGTATAGAATGCATTTCGCCAGTACAGTGGCTGATTTTCTGATGTATTTAATAATAATAATAATAATAAATATAAGATAACTTCTATAAAGTTAACATTTTTTCTTTTTTTGTAATAAATTTATTTCTAAAAAGTATTTATTTTTATTAAAAAAATTCTTATCCATTTTATATTATGTTTTTCAAATGACATTTTTTAGTTTTATCCTTAAATAACACAGGCTTGATATACTCGATAATTGAATACCTTAAGTCCACTTTAAAAAATAGTATCATTACATAGTCATTAGATACAACTCTTCTGTATATGACGTACGGAACACGGCCAACCGTATTTTGACTGTCTCATAGAGCTGTCGACGCTTGGAATACTGCCCGAATCAATTTCCGCTTCTCTAATAATAAATTAATTTATCAAAAATAATTCATTTATTTAATAATAAATTATTATTTCCGCTTCTCAGTGTTCCAGCAAATTCAAACAGACACTGAAATTGCAGATTGCGAACGAAGAAAAATCAAACTTTTCGTTAATTATCTTTGAACTTTTTAATTGACATGAGCCTTAATTATTGAACGGATAAGGTAAAATCGCTGGTAATTGCCTTTTATAAATAAATTGAATGCCCTAGGAGTGTGCATTATCATAATGATTATTTGAACGAATATTATTAAATATTCTTTAATATGTATTAAAAATTAATATACCAAAAATAACTTAAATGTAATTATGCAAAAATGATATTATTACGCTTTATGCTAATGACGAGTGATATCAATAGGCAAAATTTGCAATTATTTGGATAGTAAAAAATTTAAAAGATTTTTTATTTTCCGATAAAAAATTATCTTAAAAATACTCATTTGCGAAAAATCTCCACATGTCCACACTATATGCATATTTTCATGTCAAATGACAGCGTTTAAAAGTGCATGTTTTCAAAAACAATTTTATTTTTAAGAAAACCTTTTTTTTAACAATTTATCCTTTATTGTTTACGCATGTTCAGTACTTTAAGAGTCTTAAGTTACTTTAGAAAATCAACGTGAATCAAAATTCAACGAGTGAGGATTATGAATTTAATTAATTATTGGAGGATTAATTATTGGAGGATTAATTATTGGAGGATTAATTATTGGAGGATTAATTATTGGAGGATTAATTATTGGAGGATTAATTATTGGAGGATTAATTATTGGAGGATTAATTATTGGAGGATTAATTATTGGAGGATTAATTATTGGAGGATTAATTATTGGAGGATTAATTATTGGAGGATTAATTATTGGAGGATTAATTATTGGAGGATTAATTATTGGAGGATTAATTATTGGAGGATTAATTATTGGAGGATTAATTATTGGAGGATTAATTATTGGAGAATTAATTATTGGAGGATTAATTATTGGAGGATTAATTATTGGAGGATTATTGGAGGAATTATTAAAGAGGATTTTTTATTCATATTTTGCTAACTTCTGTTAGCATCTTCAGAAAATTACAGTAAATTGTAATTTTCTGAAATACTAACAGAAGTTAGCGAAATATCAAATAACATTTTCCTCTTTTATTTGATACAGCTCCAATAATTATTTATCAATAATAGATCAACTATTTAAAATAAATTAAAATATTTTATAAATTTAGAGAAACTAAAGTGACTGAGTAAAAAAGTTTTATTCCAAAAATTACATCGATATTTTTAATATCGATGTAATATCGTCTTGATATCGTCTTTAAGATTACATAATATTTTTCGGAAACCTTTTGTAATACTGAAGATGATAGCAGGAGCTATTTTTTTAATTAATATCATAAATATTCCGAACGTGCCTACATCGACTCTAGAAACTTATGCAATCGGCTAAAATTTCAGAAACGCTATTCGTACGAAGATAGTATCGCCAGGGATGCATCTTTGAATCCTAGGAGGTTTTGGTCTTATGTAAGAAACAACAGAACACTTGTCGCCACAATTAGCTCAATCCAAACGCCAACTGAAACTTTGACTGATCCGTCTCTAATCGCCCAACATTTAGCTGATGGCTTCTTGGTACAGGCTTTGACCTCTAACAAACTGCATGACTTTAGTTGGAAGTATGTTCCGTTTGCTCATCGGTGTTGTCTTCGTCCACTCAGAGTGGATGAGGTGTTGAACGAGATAATGAAGCTCGATTCGTTTACATCTCCGGGACCAGACAATATTGCCCCCTTCCTTGTCAAATCCCTAGCGAACGAACTGAGCAATGATTTAACTATGTTCTTCAGATACAGCTTAGATACATCTTGGATTCCTGACAGTTGGAAGTGTGCAATTGTGGTGCCTATTCCCAAAAAGCATCCTGCTAGCTTTTGCGCGGACTTTCGGCCCATTAGCTTAACTAGCGTATTCTGCAAACTTTTAGAAAGAATCATTGCTAGTAGAATCAGGGATCATTTAGATCGTAATCACATATTGGTTGAATCTCAACATGGTTTCAGGATCGGACGTTCATGCCTTACTAACCTACTAACTGCGCGTGAAAAATGGGCTGATGCTCTGGGGGCTGGGTTTCAGGTTCATACAGTATTCCTTGATTTTTTGAAAGCTTTTGATAGGGTACCACACGACGGCATAGTGTCTTTACTGTAGCACTATGAACTCCATTCATATTTTTGTGAGTGGGTCCGGCAATTTCTATCGAATAGGTCTTTCCGAGTTTGCGTGGGGGGGCATGTATTCTTATTCGGTGAATGTTAATTTTGGCGTACCGCAGGGACCAGTCCTTGGCCCACTGCTCTTTATAATCTTCATTAATGATCTGCTATTCCGCTTATCACGCTCTCATCTAGATTTTACAGACGATCTAAAGATTTGCTCGATCATTAGAAGTCGTGCTGATCGAGTATCATTACAAAATGATCTAAACTCTCTGATTAAGTGGTGCTATAAATGTGTTGATAAATGTGTCCGCATGCAACTATGTCGCCTTATTGAAACTCTAAGGTACTTTATTGGAGATATTGTCTTAAAAGAAGTGTCTCATCATAAGGATTTAAGGGATTATTGTCCATCGATCCTTGAAAACAAAGTTGAACACCGACTTCTTTCTAGGTAAAGCTACTAGGGCATTATGTTGTATTAAAAGTGCATTCCTCAGATTAAGCTGTCATATGTTCAAGAGGTTATTCATCTCTATCGTCAGGCCACACTTGGAGTACTGCATTCAGGCTTGTTTCCCTGTCACTAAGCAAGAACTATCAGACCTGGAGTCTATGCTTAGACGCGGATCGAGGCTCTCTATTATGTACGTCTAAGTTATTTCGGGATGTTGTCGGTACGTGAGAGGTTCATATCCTTGGAAATGCTATGTCTATGGCATATGTTCAATGATGCGGTGGGTTATCCCATCGATGTAATCACTACGCGTGTAGGTAAGTTGCGTGGACATAGCTGAGTCTTGTATTAATTCGGTTATAGCAGATTACCAAAAGTATATAGACTCTCGAGAAGAGGAATTAAGATGTGGAATTCGTTGCCTAAGGAAGTCGTTGCAGACCCCAGTTTGAGAACATTTAAATCACGATGCTACAAATGGATACGTGAACAATGCCGCCATTCAACACTACCACTAATATACCCTAATTAGCTACGTTGACTTACTATTTGCTTTTCTTCTTTTTTGGACTCTGCCTGAATAGCCTTTTGGCTTTGGTATGTATTTTTTTATATATATCATAAATATTATTACATTAATACAGGTTCTCGCAAATGGGCCTTTATTTACAATTTTAAAGAAAAAAACCTCACCAAGCCAGTTTTAATATTCAAAAAGTCACTAAATTATTCTTCTTTGATTAAGCATAAATCCATTTGAGGACGATTTATAGCTTATCGAGCTCCACGGACACATCGTGAAGTCATCTTTGCAAGGATAACGCTGATGCCACTACGTAATCTGGTTATTTCATCGTTGTATGAGCTGTTATGACTCCTTGCCAGGGAGCTCCCGATTCTCTTTAACAGGATTGCCGCTTCCGTACCCACCCCATTGAGCATCAAAAATACTACGGGAATAAATGACGCATGCTCTATGCTATTTACTCTCTCAAGATACTTCCTTTTCTTCTTTAGTTCATGATATTCGAAGCATGGTCCGATACTCTTACTGGAGTTAGTGGAATCGTATGCGTTGAACACGCAGTTATCAAGGAAAGTACACTCCGTTCTGTTTCCAAAGATTCCGGAACATGATTTGCCAATTCTCGCTTCACGATCAATAGTTGTATCGTGATTTTGGCAGCATATTTTATCATGCAGAGGGGATATTTTTGGCTCGATTGCTACATTACGACAACATTCGGATAATCTATTCGCTAGAAAATCACGGACGGCATTGTGTCTCATTGATGGCAAGCCGCCTAAAGGGCACGAGAAAGTGTGTGATATCGAGTTTTGTTCTTTACATTGGCAGTATTTCGGTGATGAGGGATGGAGAAATCCGTATCTGGTGGCTAGTGCATTTTGAAAGACTGTATTACTTATTCTGGAAGAATAACTATTTGCTGGGTATGTTGACAACCACAAAGATGACTCAGATAATGATGCATGCTCGATGGCATTCTTGAGAGTAGGGTCGACCTGATTTATAATGTCATTGCGATTCATCCTTTTCGCTTTTAAACGGTTAGCACGAATTTCTTTACATAATCTGTTTTGATTATTTATTAGATTTAGCCCTGTAACGTCTCATAAACATGGCTCGCACACCATACGTGAAGCGTTATATTCTTGGTCTACTAAACGCATAGGGTCTTTAACGCCGATACCACCATCTCTCAAAGTCATGTTAAACACCCTCCATAGAACTTCATTTGTTTCAATGTCAATTACAGTTAATTCAGTTATCATCGATCTTATCGATTGTGCCAGCGCCTCAAACCATTCAATCGAGCAATGACATGATCGTTGCATATGTATTAATTTTTGTTGAAGAGATCTTATGAGAGAACGAATGCGATCTGTAGCTTTGAATGACCGATTTGTGTGAGACTAGTAACTGTCTCGATCAACGAACGTACATCAGATTGAATATGCTCTTTTACAAAGTCATCCTTTCCAATGGGATACCCCAAGATAGACACGCCATCCATGTCAACAGAAAGTTGAAGGTCATCACATAAAGCGTTAAGCGTTTCAGCTGTACATCTATTTCTGTATAGCCGGCATTTCGTCGGATTAACGAAGAAACCATATGTCGGTCCAATTTTTCGTAGCAGTTCAAACGCCATCTTCACTGTATCAGAATCACCGACCAGATTGCCGTCATCAGCATATTAGCACTGAAGCACATCAGGATACTCCGCAGATATCTTTTAGATCATAGGAAGTGTAGCTGCAGCATAAGCAAACATCGATAAAACATCTCCCTGTGTGAATCCTTCTTGGGAGAGTATGATTTCATTCCCAATTGCCAATGACGTCGGGTTTCTATAGAGGTTCGACAGAACATTCGATAGCGCTGAGCATATTTGTGGCATGTTGGCCAGGGCAGTTTTCCTGTTGATTCGATTAAATGCATTATCTGCATCAATAGTCAAGACCACCGAATTTGGTTTACTCGATGACAAATCACGTAAGACATGGACTACACATTCAGTACCTGCGAGCTGACAGCACAAAACTGTGTTTTACCGCGTATCTGTTGTAGCTGTGGCCGTGCAACATCAAGTATGACTTTAGATCTGATACGTCTTGAGACATCACCTATTCCAATTGGACGCACACCTGGATTCATACTTAATGCAATAAGACAGCTTGTCGTAAAAGCTTTGATCGACTCATCAGAAACTTCCTTAGTCGCGATTCGTTGAGCAAACAATACTAGCGCATCCGCTAGTTGTTGTGACTCCGTACCGAAATTCGAAAGTATTTCGGTCCATGCTTTTGCGTCCATTCCAGAAGGTCCTGCACAACCCTTTGTTCTCTTAGCAGCCTCAATTATTTTTGATCCGTCAATATTCTCGAAAGCAACTTGGTTAAAGTCATGTGTTTCGGTTATTGGTTGAGTGACTAGTGCTTCCTTATGTATGTCAGCTGGTTGTGGATGCTTATCAATAAGTATCTGTCTCACTGATTTACCACATGTTAAAGTATCCAGGCCCATCGGCACGCCGTGTCCAGACTCTGTCTTAATTAATTTCATCGCTGCCGTTATCTTACCATTGAGAACAAGCTTCCGAAATAGTTTCGTTGTATCGTTGGTTATATTGTTGTGTGATTTTTTTACGTCAAGGCGCTGAAGATATCTAGCTTCGTTTAATAGAGATGAGATGTCTTCAGAGGACCAGCTAGCAAGACGTCTTGTTAATAAAGCCTTGAGCTTTCGCGTATTCGAATATCCACTACGTTGTAAAACTAATTGACAAAGTGATATTGCACATATGAGTGAATCCGTGTTTGATAATGCTCCCTCATATATTCGAGTAAGTTCAGCGATGGAAATTTTCGATTCAGAACAACGTGGCAATCGAAACAGATTAGGTTTCCATAGAATTACTTCATCGTACACTTCATCCATTTGGACAGCCTTTTTGGTTGGAACGTCGGCAGACCCTGTGAAAATCAGGACATTATCGCCCTTGAGTGTAGGTACTTCTAGTCGATTTGATCAGATTCTAGCAAGGCAGTCCATGCACGATTTCCCAGACCTTGCGCATTTACACCCCTTGCAGCGTGCCGCTTGGCCATTGCATGTACAGCATCTGGGCATATCAGCATGCTTTCCCCGAGCCATATGTTGTGTTTTTTTGTAAACTGATATTTCTCGTTGGGTTTCTCGTTGGGTAATGTTGTAATTGTAAGTTTTATTGTAATTAGCTTTGGTGATTGTGTTGTATGTATATTAGATCTCAAATGTATGTTAATTTATCTTAAACTTTTTTAGGAGCTATATTTTTTATTTTTTAAACACAAGTTTTTATTATAAAATAATAAAAACTAATTAAAAATTACAATCAAAAAGTTACTCGCAAATGGGCCCTAATATAACCATTAAATATTAAATTTAAGACTCTATTCATTAAATCCCCAGCCATCCGTAGCGGATCCACGACTACTTAGCCCCGAATAGATTTGCTGTCCGTGCTCGAACCGGTGAAATGCTGAGCGGGGGCTGCGAAGACACATAGAAGTTGATCGCGCAAGGGAGCAACTTATATTTCGTCGGATAAGTGCGATTTACGTCGCATAGTCTATTTCGCGCTTATTGGCCAACATCCTGGCTTATGCCTTCAGAACAAAATTTCCGGCCTTTCCAACGCCTCCAGAAGAGAACAAACACTATCGGTATGAATTGGGCCCTCTTCACAGTTACAATACGTTCAAGGTAGCGGGCGTTTTTGCGCGACTCGTGATAGCTGTGTACTGATTAAGGCGATCTCTCAGAATATGAAGCAGCATGACAATTGAATACAGCGACGTCCATAAATACACGCTCGCTTTGTCTTCCGAACAGACCCGTGCACACGACATCAAGTCTCGCTTCACTATCACATGAAGTTGTAGCTGACTCGAACTGAATAGAGGGATCTATAGGAATCAGCACGGGCTCAATTGCGACACACGGAGTGAGTTCAGTCAAGAGGTCGCAAGTGTGTCACGTATTAGGTTATGCCTTATTATTGTGTTTAATTTTGTTTAAAGATTTCCTTAAACAAAGTTAGTAAATAGGGAAATAAGTAGAAGTAAGTAATATTAAAATAAGTAATAATAAGTAGGGAAATAAAGATGGAAAAATGTCAGATATTCTTCGTATTTCGTTATGTTTAGTCCTCCAATTTATCGCCTCATGTACGGTGGAATCTGAGCCATCCATCCAATACAACACGCCGCCTTCACATTAAACAACCTGGAGTCTTAACCCCAGAAGAGTCTAATCAAGGCGGACTATGCTGGGTAAATGAGACGAATAGATTGATAAACATTATTCTTTGCTCAGAGGGACGTCCTCTTTAAAGGAAGACTAATACCGAGATATCCCAAGTGGCGCAGAGGCGCACCTGATGGGCCCGTTAGAGCCCCCTAGAGATAGATGGGCCCGTTAGAGCCCCCCAGAGATAGTTAGGCCCGTTAGATCCCCCCAGAGATAGATGGGCCCGTTTCAGAGCCCATCTAGCTCTCTTCAGGATACGTTTAAGTCTATCCAGGTCTGCTTTCGCCGACCAGTTCACCGAAACGGTGAACCCCAGGTATTTTACTTGAATCGTGAAGGTATGGAGTGGTTGATTAGTCAAAATTGTGGAGAGGATAGAGAGAGTGCTAATCTCTTAAGTTTTTGCTTTGCTGCATGGACGCAATGGAAGACAACCACCTGCGATTCGGCGGAGTTTCAAGTAAGATTGGACCGGATTGAATGGTCTTATTATCTTAAAAAGAATCAGCTGATGTCCGAGACTACGTCTTTGCAACTGCGTCCAGAGAACAGGGATGTGGTTGCATCATCGTATACCACAAGATGTTTATCTCGTTTAAATATCTAATATAGCTCGATGGAGGCAGCAAGATATAAGATTGGAGAAAGTTGCGAGCAGACATTGTTCGCGTTTAAATATTTTAAAGAGTTCAACAGAGTCAGCAAGAAACAAGATAGGAGAAATAGATATTTGGGGCACAATTGTAATAGGGTAGAACTGACGCGCAACAGGGTCGTCTTCATAAAAGAATAGCTTGATGTACAGCAGTATCTACAAACAGTTAGCAATTCTCACAGCCAACCCAAGAGACCTGATAGAATAGATAACAAAGGGAATGGAGATGCGGTCAAATGAAGCAGTAAAATCAAGGAAAACACCCACAGCAAGCTGATGACTATTCTCCTGATAAAACTGATGCTCTTCACCTACAGTTGAATGGACCGAGCGACCTTTGACGAACCCATGGAAACCTAGTTGGATTAAATTTCGATTATTTAGATGATCGCGTATTTTATGCTCAAGCGCTTTTTCGTAAATCGACACGACGGAATTCCGAATCGAAATAGGCCGCAGGTCTTTAGGACAAGAGACCGCATTTTTCTTAGGGATAAAAACTCTTCTACTAATGTTGGTGGCAGCCACATCGGATGGAGCGGCTAAAAGCATTGTGAAAGCCACTTCTCTTCTTTGTTCAACTGTCAAAAGCTGGCAGACACGAGAATAAATTGGAGCGACGGATTTGGAAGTGCCAAAAAGATGCCCCTAGGAGTCAAGTATATCTGTGACAGATATATCAATAAGGGAGGGACGAACGATTGCGGATTTCCAGTGTGAAGGGAAGATACGACTGCGGATGGACGAGTTAAACAAGGTTGTGAGAAATGGGGATATCGATAAGCCTATGGATTTTAGTATGAGAGTAGGCAAGGGATCGGCAGATGAGGTTTTGTTAAGCAAGGACATGAGGACAGATGATACTTCGGTAGGTGAGACAGGGATAAGATGAAAGAGTTCCGGAAGGATGAGGCTAGGCAGGGTAGAGTAGGATATTATGGAGACCGGGGTGTGAGAGAGCAACGTGGATACTTTAGTCTGGAGAAATGACGAATAATCATTGGCCATTGATGTTGCACGGCGAAGAGGAGCGAGCAAGGATTGAGTTGAAAGTATGCCAGAGAGTCTTAGAGTGGAATGAAGTGATGATTTTTTGCTGGCAGAAGGAGTTGCATTTGGTACGTAGTAGGTTGAAATGAGACAGGCGAAGAGCAAGATAGTAATCACGGAAAGACGGAGTGATCGAGCGGAAATTACGTTTGAGAGAGCGTTGATAGACTCGAAAAGCATGGCGGAGTCGACGCTTTGAAATTAGTCATTGAATGTCAAGGCACGGGGCACGGTGCAAGCGACGGTGTGGGTGAGACTTGAAGGGCAAGAGAAAATCGAGTGGATGTGCCTTCAGAGTCGAAAAGAAAGGCGAGACTGTGAAGAGATTAATATGTTATTGTGGGATAGGATAGAGACGATTTGAGTAAGGCAGAGAGGAGAAGGGAGAGGTCAAGACTTCTATAAGGGCGACGTAGGATTGTACCTGTGTGAGGAGGGGTGTGGTTGTGAGTGAGATCAAGGGTGACGAGAAAGTGATCGGATAGACCAGGCTGGAAGATGGACGGTGAGGTGTAGGTAGAAAAATGATCGGGGACAGCGATGATGTCGAGTGCCCCACCGAAGATATGTGTCGGGGCAGTGGATATTAGTTCGTAATGGTAGTTGATAAAATGTTGATGAACCGGATGGAATCCGTGGAAGAGGGGCGGTCTTGGCGGATGTTGAAGTCGCCTAGAACGAGTGACGGAAATCGGGCAAAGAACAATGAGAAAGGAGGTCAGCGAGTTCGGTAAAAAATAAGAATGTAGAAGCTGATGAACCAGGACCGTATACAATGGCGAGATCTAGATTGATCGGGTTAGAATAACGACAAGTGAGCAATTCAAAAGAGCAAGGACTGAAAGGGGGATTGATTTTGCGAAGAGACGCGGGGTGACGCGCGAATGCGACGATGCCGCGATGATTAGAGAATTTAGAAGGGTATGAGCTAAGGGGGCGTGCGGATTCGACTGGGGAGCAACCGGCAGAGAGCAGACGGCGAATGGAAAGGTCGTCGGAATCTGAGTGCCAGGATTCGGTGAGGCAGAAGAGATCGATGAATTGCTTGGTGAAGAGGTTGAGGATAAGATTGGATTTATTGAGATTAGATGTAGAGTTGAGGAGGACGAGGCGGAAACCGTGTGTGATTGCAAAAGAGTCTAGTGGAGAAGACACATAGGAGAGATGGAGCGCCATCGAATTTTTGGACGGGTGTGGACAACCTTGAAAATTTCCGTCTATGTTTCGGATGGACAGTGATGTTTTGCCGTTTTTCTCGCTACGGCGCTTTTTGATACGGGCAGAAGAGAGTTGAGCGATTTCATAAGGGGTGCGATCGGGGAAAATTCGAGTGGTTGAAGATGACACGAGTTTAAATCGTTGAGAGAGGACAGAAGACGCGTGAGAGCGATGCTTGAAAACAATTTTTAGGAGAGGGGGCTGGGAAGGATTAGATTGAGAAGATTTGTTTAGACGGATGAATGCGACAGGAGAAATGTCCTTGAAAAAGGATGGTTTATCCGCAGGAACAATAGACGAGAGGACGGATCTGAAGGCGGCAACATCGTGGTCCAGACGTGCTTGTGGAGATAAGGAGTTAGCAGGCGTGATATTAGTGACAATGACGCAACGATCGCGAGAAGGAAAATGCTTCCGTAAAGGAGGAATACTGACGTGAGTGGGTGAGATCACGATAGGATAGCTGGCAGTTGATGATTTGGATGGATTTGGTTTAACGACGGGATACATAGAGGATAATGATAATAAAGAGGGTGGCAAGCGATGTGAGGAAAGGTTAGGTGTGGACAGAAATCGCATGCATAAAAGTTTACAACGACTTACTCATTTCTCGAGTAAGTCTTACTCATTTTCCTCGACCTCTCCTCGGCCTTAGACATTGTCGAGCACTCCGTCCTCCTTTCTCGGCTTCGTTATGATTACGGATTTTCTTCCTCCTCCGTAGCATGGTTCGCCTCATACCTATCCGACCGTTCCTTTCGCGTCTGTTCTAATTCATCATCATCCCCTCCCATCCCTATTTTTTGCGGGGTCCCACAAGGTTCAGTCCTAGGTCCTATGCTTTTCTCTCTTCTGCTTGGCGATCTATCTCCGTTTATCAAACCTTACTCCTTTAAGGTCATACAATACGCCGATGACATTCTAATCTATGATCATGCACCCGCACATCGCATACACGATATCGGCATTTCTGCCTCCAACTGTCTTTCTTCTATCTACGAACGTCTCTCCAATCTCCATCTCGCTCTAAACCCCGAAATGTCCAAAATAATGTGGATCCTTCCCCGTAAACCAAACATATCTCCTCCCACTGTATATTTTGCCTCATCGATCATCCCCATAGTCCACAATCTCACTTTCTTAGGCTTCCATTTCGATGATCACCTTTCCCTTAAACCCTTCGTCCGTGACAAGGTCCGCTCGTCTAACTTAATTCTCCGTGACATCCGCCGTATCCGCCCCCTTATCGACTTCCGTTCTTGTATGTATCTTCTTTCATCGCTTCTTTTTCCTAAAATCGATTATTGCCTTAGCCTTTTCGCCAATTCTCCAAAATCCATTATCCTACCCCTACAACGAATAATCAACTCCGCCGTTCGAGTGATCTTTCGTCTCCGTCGCTTCGACCACACATCCACATATTTTGCCCAACTCTCCTGGCCCACCATCCACATCCGCATCAAACTCCGCCTTCTCCTAGTAACTTTTCGTCTCATCGCTGTCGGCTCCCCATCGTTCATCAACCTTCCTTTCTTAGACGACACTCGCCCCACCTCGCTATCGCTGCGTTCTCGTCATACCATCTTACTCCACGTTCCCAATAACTCCAACAACTACGGTCTCCGATCCTTCCTCTTCGCCGCCTCACTCGTCTGGAATCAACTCTCTCGACTTCCGCCGCGCTCCCTCATTTAGGTTTGCACTGATATCATATCAATTGAAGTTAATCGCTCATTTATTATTCATCCTTTCATCCCCCGAATTAGTTTGCTGCCACGCCGTGGAATTTTCTTGTAGTCTCTCATTTCGCCTATCGTGGAAATAAACGACGTTTAGATGCCATATTCAATGTGAGGACGAACTAGTGCGTTATGTAGCTAAACCAAACACCATGGAAACAAAAGGAGGATTGTGCGATAGCTCACATACCTGATCATCTCTTTGAGAAAATACAATATCTAGTATAGAGAAGAATCAAGCATAACAACCTATACTGCTTTTCCCCTGGACATGGATTAAATCCAATTTAAACCGGCAGATAAAAGGTTCGTCTTAAACCAGGCTACATATAGCTATGTTGGCCTGTGATGCTCGAGTGCTCGACCTTGTGATCGTAAATAATCGTTTCGAGTACCTTGCCCAGATGACTCGTGAGACTTATAGCTCGATAGTTGTCAGCTACCAACGTTTACTTTTTTGAACATTGACATCACTACTTAACGCTTCCATTCAGAACTTATTTGCATGCTATCATAGGATGCCTAAAAACAAGGCAGTGAGTGAAGGAGCCTGTTGACTTAATAATGTAGGGAGAAACATATGAACGTCATTGGGACCTGAAAAGATAAAGACGACAATTGTGATAATCTTCGGATCACGTCGTTATCGTTGATTATTATTGAAGCACAATGACACATAGGGAAACTTATGCTCCGAAAGGTATCAGCTACACTAGAATTAGCATTTCATATATTAAATGTATTAGAAATTCATTAGCAATGTCTAATGAATTATGAGAATGACCAAAATTGTGAGAATGCCCTTAGCTTCCGCAGAAATTCTATCCCGATTGGAACCCGTTGGTTTGACTAGAGACGACGGCAAGCGGTTCGACGCGGCTTCGTTATTACCGTGGGAAGCGGGGGTGAGTGCTTGTTTGGGATTTTACATGTCTAAACACTCGCGCAGTCAGTCACATAGCGCGCAGTACATTCTGCAAGTTCCGTTGCTGATCATGCTGAACTTGTGAAGCGTACCAAATAGAGCGGCTTAGATGAGTGGCAGTACACGTTTGCCCGATCGCTATCAAAACCATGGGAGCCGTTGGTACCAGTGCAGCTGTTTCTTCAATTTATGGAAAAAATTATTTCGGTCTGCCGGAGATAAACGGGAAATGAGTTTGCTTATTCAGGGAGTTAGCGCAAAGGTGCAACGAAGGAACGCGGCTTGTTTTGCGGAGTAGGCAGGAGAACCCTCTCTATATTTCTAATTAACCTATTAGAAATACAAATTCCTCAAATTTGTAAATAATATTGTGTTGATTTGAATGAATTAAAATTTTATTTAAATTGAAGAATAATTGAATTTTAATCAGCAATGTCTGATGGAGGGAATTTTGCACATTCCGTTCGAGGATATCTTAGTGATTTCAAAATATGAACGCGCACCCTGACGAACATCTAACCAAAACCTCCTGGAAGATCTACTTAAAGATTGCATAATTTTACCCTCATACTCCATACGTTTCAGCACTCTGAGACGTTTATGTATCATTGCGAGCGAGTTTGAATTAAGCGATCAAATTACCGCTGCGCCGACATTTTATCAATAAATCATTGCGTTTTTTAAAAGCTTCCCCGAGATTACTGTTAAACCATGGAGGTTTCCGAAAAAATTTCGAATTAATTTGCGTGGAGCAAAATCATCGGATAATCGAATGGGTAAATCTCGAATTAAATTCATACGTTTCTGGTTATCAAATTCACCACACAAAATGCTAAGCAAGTAACGCATTCCCATCAACATGATGTCATAAACTATTTATCAGTGCAGACTCGGCATCAGTATCACCAATATTGGATGCAAGAGTTAATCTAAAAAGCAAAATGCAGTGATCATTGGACCCTAAAGGAGGATTGTGCGATAGCTCACACATTATAACATCTCTTTGAGAAAATACAAGATCTAGTATAGAGAAGAATCCATCAGTAGCAAATATGGTAGGCGCTGATACCTGCTGAATTAGTAATAGATCATTTACCAAGAACTCCCATAGCATCTTATCGTCACGCTGTCAGTTACAAACAATGGTGTTACCTTCTTCGTCGACCACCGGGGTCGGTAAATTAAAATCACTAACTAAAAATTAAGAGTGATTGTTCGTTCTAAATACTCTAGTTAGAATGTGCATCATTTTATTATCTAAAATAGCAGATTTGGGTGTTCGATAAGAATCTCCGAACGAAACATGAAGGTTGGATATATCTAGATCAAATACTAGGCACTCGTATATTTCACTATGTTGTAAATCACGCTATTTTTCTCCGTATAAATAGCTACTCATCTACCCCTCTTTGAAGGGAACCTATCTGAACGTACCAAATGATAACCTGGAATTGATATTGCGCCAGCAAGAATGTCATCAGGTAGCCACATCTCTGAAACAGCTAAAAAGTCTATATACCCAAAATACGTATATACTATAACATTATCAATATTCAAGATTAAGCTGCGAATATTGATGTAGCCTACGACAAGAACACGCTAAACTGTTGTAACTAGATAACGTGCAGCTGCACGTGGAATCAAACAGTTAAAGCTAATAAGACTGATCCTTCTTAAGTGGACTCCAAAGCACAAACGGTATTCTCCGGTTAACTCGAAAATCATAAATTACGAGGTTATCTTCACTCCTAAAAATGCTACCATTTATTATTATTAATACAGGTCATAGCCATACGGCTGTTTTGACCGCTCACATAAAAAACAAATAAATACAAGAACAAAATCAAAAAAATCGTTCAGTATATATATCAGAACCATGGGTACTGCAGCAACCACCACTCGTTCTCATTTCGAATCCAGTTCTTTATATTGGATTTAAATTCATTGATTGTATGCACCGCAACTACATCAACTGGAAGACGATTCCGAATATTCACCGCTCGATGAGACAGTCGGAAATGACGAGGGTATTTTCCGTGCTCATGTACTACTAGTACTTTCGAGTGCCCTCTACGTCCATCCCGTTCATTGAGTTCAACTCTATTTGCTGGAAAATTTTCATCTTTATTAACTAGTCGATACATAGCTAGAAGGTCGAAAAGAAGGAACCTTTCACGCACTGTCGGCATATTCAAACTTTTTATTCGTGCTTCATAGGGAAGATATCGTACCTGAGGACATAATTTAGTGAACCGTCGAAGTATGCGCTCTAATTGATCAAGTTCTGAACGCGTACACGGAAAGACTACTGGCGACACATATTCTAATATCGGTCTTATAAGAGCATTATATAAACGCACAACACAAACGGGAGATACATCTTTAAAGCAATTTTTGACAATATAGGTTATTCTTCTTGCTGCGTTACAAATCCTATCAGTGTTAGTACGTGTTTTCAGATTGTTTTGAACAATTATACCAAGATCCAGAATGGACTGCGTGGAAACAACAAACTCATCGCCAATAAAATATTCTTGACTCACATTGCTATGACCTAATCTCATATGTGCACACTTTTTAATATTCAATGTAATTCCAGTGTTTAAAGACCATCGATAAACAATGTTTAGGATATTTTGAAAGTCATTTCGATCCTTGTTGGTTTTAATCAATTTCCATACCTTTACATCGTCGGCAAAAGCTAAAACACTACAATCCTCAATTAAATCTAGTAGCTGATTTATAAATATGTTAAACAACAAGGGTCCTAAGACTGATCCCTGTGGTACTCCTGAGGTGATAGGACGATAAGACGACAGGCATTGACCTACACGAACAGTAAAGGATCTATCTTTAAGAAAATCTTGAATCCAGCTTATAATGGAGCGATTGACTTTATAAGACTCAAGGGTGGAAATTAGCATTTTGTGGGGCACCCTATCAAAAGCCCGACAAAAGTCAAGAAATATTACGTCGATACAGTACCCGTTAGCAACATGTCCAACCTAATCTTCACGAGCATGTAATAAGTTTGTAAGACATAAACGCCGAGGGCGAAATCCATGCTGTGCATTATTGAAAATTCTTAGCGAACTCAAATGATCATATATACGTCTGTTTAGTATGCGCTCAATCACTTTGCATACAACACTAGTTAGACTTATTGCCTTAGTTATTCGGATCATCTTTTTCACCATTTTTATAAATTGGTTCTACAATCGCTTTTTTCCAGGCAGCAGGTAACTTCGAAATGCGCAAGCTCAGCTCAAATATGGAGGCTAATGGCTCAGCCAGAACAGGAGCAAGTAACTTAAGAAGTTGGGGGTGAATATCATCGGGGCCTGCCGCTGATGATCTAGATAACCTAGCCAATTCAACAAAAACCTCATGTGCTGTTATCGTTAAAACTGGAGAACCAATTTCTACTTGTTGTGATGCTGCATCTCCACATATGCTAGAGAAAGCATCTGGTGTCAGCTCAAAAGCGGATGCAAACAATTCTGCCATGCTGTCTGGCGATGTCACTCGAGTGTTACCGTCTCTTAAAGATGAAATTGCTGGTAGCAGAGCTCTGGATCCTTTCACATAAGCCCAAAATTTTTTTGGTTCTGTATCAATTTGTAAAGCTAATTGATCTTCAAAACTTTGCCTTTTTGTAATCTTAAGGCGATTGACGAAATTTTGGAACATTGTATACCGCTTTTTAAAATTATTCTGATGACGGCTTAGTTCAAATAGACGATTCCTATGTTTGAGAGCATATCGCAATTCAGTGTCAAACCAAGGAGGGTATTTAGCTTTACTTTTTGGTAATCTACGGAGTGGTGCAAAATTATCTGCAAGAGCTACTAAACCTGATTCAATAACATGCCACCTTACCTCAATGTCTTCACTAGCACAGTTAAATGATGTTCTTAGTGCCGCCTCTCGTAATGAGTCTTCATCAATTTGTTGCTGAGATCTTTTCGACACTATCAAATTTTCCAGTTTTGGGATCATACACCTAGAAAAATAATTGAATAAGATCATGCAATGATCGCTCAATCCAATAGGACTCTGATAGCTCATATTACCCACACTTGTAATTAATTTGGAAAATACCAAATCTAGACAAGATTCCTGGTTTTGCGCGAATCTGGTGGGCGACTGCACATGTTGCTCTAACATGAGATCATTTGTAAGAAAATTCCACAAATCCGCATCTGACTTGGAAGAACTACTATCCAAAACATAATTCCCGATGTGACCAGCTGAGGGTATATTAAAATCGCCAACTAGTAGATATTCTTCAAGCTCAGAACATTGACTAATTAGTGTAGAGAATTCATGACTCAATACGGATGATTGCGGCGACCTGTAGCACACGGCAATACCTAAGGGACCTCCGAAGTGTGAAACAATGACTGAGAGAAACTCACACGTGCCCAGTTCATTTTTAAAATTACGAGTGGAAGTAATGTTTAAGGGTGTCGATATATATAGCGCAACACCTCCACCCTTCCGAGACTCTCTATCAGCTCTCACCAAATTATATCCCATAATAGCAATTAAACCATCGGGGATATCACGATGCAGCCATGTTTCAGTGAGAGCCAGGATCGCTGGTTTATTTAAGATGACCCATGCCTTAAGTTCATCAAATTTTGGTAAAATACTCCTTAAATTAGTATAGGCGACACTAATACCAGAAGCAGAGGGTAATTGAGTAGTAATGTTTGATGTGATATCAATGCGCGCTAGATTTCCTAATTGTAAAATGAAATCCCTCGAAAAACTCTCCAAACTCACCAACGCACGAATGGTCGCCGACGAACTACTCGAAAATTTCTTATCATTAGATCAGTCTCTCCATTCGATCTTCTAAATGCTAGATTAGCACGAGCATTATTAAGCAACAATCTTTCCTCAACCGAGAGATCTTTAAAATTTTTTGTCGTCTTACCTTTCAAGCGATAACCTCTAGCTAAAACTGCTCTTGTATTATCTGCAGAATCAAATACTACTTTAAGTAATCGTGGTTTGTGTTGTGCTTTTTTACCAAGACGAAATAAGCTTTTGGCATGGAGACTACGCGCAATATTCTCTTCACCCTGAACGAATATATCCGAAAAGACCTTACGAATAGAAACTACGTCATCATCCACACGGGTCTGAACGTTGTCTGCAGAAGATTCAGTGATGTTAGCAAAAATTACGCAATTATTTCTGTTTCTAGCACGATTCCTAATATTGATAATTTCAACAAATGTCTTATCTGTCAAATCATTGGATTTCAGTTCATTTTCATTTCCGACTGCCACATCATTGCACACTCTATCATCGTCTCTTGTCTGCGTTCTACTTAAAGGCTGCTTCAATACATTCTTTGGTCGAACAGGAGTAGAAATCAATATATTGTGGTTCTTAGGACTGTGTTCCGCGAATATGTCAGATAAAGGTGAAGGCCATTTAGGAATATTCGCAGGTGTAACTTTATCCTTGTCGTTTGCCATCACAGTGCTGTCATTGATATTTCTTCTTTGTTTATATACCGTCCGTGAATGTTTATGTCCTCGTGTCCAAATGCGAGTCGAACTTGAAGCATCTATTACGTCTGGTTCCTTATTTGAATTGACGTGTAACGACATCGGCGTAGTGATTTTGCTCTGGCATATGCTAGATTCTTTGTCAATTATTTGTTCTTAAATCTTGGGTGTCTTTAAGTTAAAATAAGCATTGTCCTTTGCTGATGTCGGTGAACTACAAAATACGATTGACGCAGTACAAAAACCACATATGAATTTTCTTCTACTCAATGTATCAGCATCTTTATGTGGTACAGTTACTGTAGTCCAGACATTGCAGCCATCACCATCACATCCTACTTGTCTTGATATGAATTCAGGAATATCGTTTCCCTTACGTCTGCCCATAATTGTGGTCTGCTAATATCAGGTCGTGTATTTACTTTAGATTGTATTTACTTTAGATTGTAAGATGTTGTAATTGTATGTTATTTTATCTCAAATGTATTTACTTTAGATCTCAAACTTTTTTAAGGTCGCTATATATGTATTTGACTCACTTCTTGCTACCCTTAGCATTTCTCTTTCCTGTATTGAATAATCGGGACGGATCTAAACTTGATTTACACGCAACTTTTCAGAAACAAACATCTTCAATCAAGACTGCTCCCCAGTTTCGAATACTACCCTAAACAACGTGGAAAATCAATTCGCTTATCTAAACGATATAGGCCAATCACCTTAATTTGCACGAATAAGTCACGGCTCGTATCTGTATATATCCGAGTGAGTACTGAACGTACATTATACATATCAGCTATAATTTTTCTCTGTATGTCGTATGATGATGGTGAATCAATCACAATCTGCATAATTAAGCATCGATTAAGACTCAACGCGCTGTATCTAATAGATTCGCAGCCATTAATGACTTGTTGATTTAGTTATTGGCCTAGACACATGGACACTGATGAACACTATTTGTAGATGGAGGATCGTGGACACTATCTGTTAATAAAGATTTGTGAACGTTATTTGGTGACAGAGGCATGTGGACGTTATTTGCTGATAGAAACTCGTAGAGATTTTTTGATATTGAGAATATGGTGGAGTATTCAGTACAAATAGGCAATTCCATATTTATGCTGGAACTGATTACTGCAGCATGTACGTTTAAAAATGTCTGAGTTGATGTGTTGTAGTAAGGTATCTGCATTTGCCATATCTGCACATTGTAACCACTTATTTCTTTCTGTTTTCGATGAGCGAGACGATTTGCAAATTACTTGGATCTTAAGATCATTGAAAAACCTAGCTGAACCTATCCACACATGCGATTCACATTTTCAAACTTTTGGGAATAAAATCATCCTGTCTCAATAATTTTGTATTTTTACACTTTACAGCAATTGGGAATTTTATAAACATTGTATTATTAATTTTATTAAATAATTTTATTATTTAATATATATTATTATGTTTAATTATTTTTTATTTATTTTCTAATATACACAGCTACATTACTTAATCCGTATGTTAATTTTATTTTAATAATTGTATTTAAAAATAGATAAAAACATAAACAATTTATCTGTCCGAAAGCAATCAATGGATCAATGTACTAGTGATCAAGTCGAAGGTATCTTGTCTTGTCTATTTTTCGTTTAGTATGTTCGGTTGGCTTTTACTAATTATGGACAATTCTAATCAATGAATAGATTGTTGAATTACTAAATTGTAGGTGTATTGTCTTACAAGAAAATATATTTTATCACAGTCAAGCCGTCGTATAAAAAATTACTGGAATGATCAAAATGTTGAAAATCACGGATGCCGTTTGCCTATAAATGTTGACTCAAATTATTCTGGTTGTGGTACAATATTATCCTCACAGGTATTGTTCCTATTCTTGATACAGCAGGACGCTACTAATCAGCCTGGGTGGGAGACCTACCCAGACTGATTAGTAGTGTCCTGTTGTATCAAGAATAGGAACGAAATACCTGTGAGAATAATATTGTGCCACAACCAGAAGAATTTCAGCTCACAGATGCATTCAAGTTGACTCAAATTAAAAAAACTACGTCTTTTTAACTTATTGAAGAAACTGTATTGGCAATATTTCTCATAATTATGAGTAAATAATTACCAGCAATAATCATTAATCATTTATAATAAATCATTAATAATCAATAATTAATTAGGAATTAATTGCATTATTTAAAACACATTTTTAGCAAATAAAGTTTAATATTATTTCAATATTATGATACCAGAAAGGTATCATACTATGCTTCTTTTTCTTCTTCTTTTTCGTCACATTTGTCCCGTATGGTGGCGGGATCCGCTACTTTGAATACCTTTTCCACTTCATGCGGTCCTCGGCGTCTCTCGGTTGCAGACCGAAGTCAACTAAATTACGGTTTATGGTGTCGATCCAACGCTGCTTTGGTCTTCCTCTCGGGCGCTTTCCTTCCACTTTGAGGTCGAACCCCATCCTTGCCAATGTGTCTTTATTAGCGCGGAGGATGTGACCGTACCACCATAATCGAGTTTCGCGTAACTTATAGCATATCGGCGCTACACCAAATTTTGCCCTTACATCATTGTTCCTAATATGATCTATACATGTAACTCCGGCAGTCAACCTCAACATCTTGGTCTCCATCGTTACGAATCGACGCTCTGCATGTTTGGTCATTGGCCAGCATTCTTCGCCATATATCGCGACATGTCTGACTACTTTTCTGTTCACTTTGGATTTTATGCGATCTTTTATCTTGGGATCGCACAAGACACCGGTTACTGGCCGCCACTTCATCCATGCTGCGTTTATTCGAGTCGAAATCTCTGTATGAAGATCGCCGTCTGCTGTAATGGTATCTGAATGTTGACGTCCGAGTGTGGTCTTGCTCCTCGATTTTGATCGTAAGTTCATCATCGGTGTCTATTGTTAGATATTCGGTTTTTCGGACTTTGAGGCGTAGGCCAAACTGCTTGAGCCTGGTACTCTATGCCTTAAACTTCTGAAGGTCGTTTTTGTCAGCAGACGCTATCATAACGTCGTCCGCGTAACGTCCAAGGTATCTATCTGTTCAGGTCGTGTGTCACCACGTTCATAACGAGAATGAATAGGACTTGTGAAAGTGTCGATTCCTGATGGATTCCTACGGTTATTGGGAAATCTTTTGAACAATCTATTTTAATCTATTGAACATTGTAATTACTAAACAAAATTTTATGATTCCATTTGAAAATAAAATATCAATTTTTATTTGATGAGAATGCCTTTTAATCATAACAAATTTTTAATACCTGATACGAAGTACAATCTATCTCTATAATACGGAAAAGCTTTTTAAAATTGAAGATAAAATTGAAATTATAAATTATTTGTAATTAATGATCTGTAAATTATTTGTTTATTATTCATTATATAAATGATGAACACATTCTACGTTTTCGGTGATGCAGGCATCATTTTTCTGATGATGCGTCAACGAGCAGCAGTTATCAAAATATAAAATAGTGCTTATAAAAATCCAATAAAACCTAGGTTCATATGTAGTGCGTTTAAATGTACATTAAAACCACTTTCTGTTTATATGAATAAAATACTTAAAGTAATTAAAGCACATTTTAAAAAATATTGCAAGGTAATCGAAATTAATACTGGTATAAAACACTATTTCAGTATTAATTCTACAAAAGAATTTTTAGAACAGACAAAAGGAATAAATTTTCAAAATATAAATACATACGATTTTAGTACGCTTTATACAAATCTAGATTTAGTAGATATTAAAGAAGCGTTAGTAAAATTAATTAATCTTATATTCGGAAAAAGATATACATATATATGTTATAATAATTATAACGCCTATCTAACAAAAATTAAACCATCAAATAAATATAAATATATGGATAAAATTGAATTAATAGAATCCTTAAATATTTTGATAAATCAAAATTATTTAAAAGTAGGGACATCTATATTTAGACAAGTAAAAGGTGTTCCAATGGGTGGTAATAGTAGCCCAATTATAGCTGACTTGTTTTTAAGCTTTATAGAATATGAATTTGTTCATAACTGTGTAAAAACTAAATCTAAACAATATAAATATATGAAATATATGTTTCGATACATTGATGATATATGTGTATTTAATTCTAATAATTTTTATTCAATTAGTGAGCACATTTATCCAGAAAGCCTTATTCTTAACAAAACCAATATTAATGATAAAGAAGGTGTATATCTAGATATGAACATTAAATTAACATTAACTAAAACTACTATTAATTTATATCGTAAAGATGACATATTTAAATTTACAAGAAACATATTTTTGCATGAGCATTCATGCATACCATATAATATAAAATATAATACATTAAATAATGAAATTTTAAGAATTGCAACAATATGTAATGATATTGGCTTTCTTCAAAATCATTTAAATAATTTAATAGATACATATTTTAAACTAGGTTACTATAAAAATAACATCAAGCAGAAAATAGTAAAATATATAAATCAACACAATAATATAAAGAATAAATTTAAACTCTTAAGTGGCAAATTTTTATGGATGAATAATAAATAATATACTTTGCATTAGAATAAGATACTAGATAGTTATTTCAGAGGAAATACATCATTAGCATGTATTTGGCCCCGCTGCTATGTTGGGTAGAGGAGTTAGGGGCCGAAACCTGATAGCATAGCAGTTCCTCCTGATGACCTCTAATTCTTATTCTGATACAACGTCTGTTATTTATTAGTCAATTCATAAAAATGACGTTTATTTTAAATTTTATTTTTTTTTTATTTTAACTTGATTTAAATTATAGAAAATCTAAAAACAATTATTAATTTTATTATTTAATTATTAAATTTTGATTTAGCATTATTATGTTTTGTTTATTTTATAATTATATTAAATACGTAGACTCAGTTAGCTGATTTAATTTAATTGATCCTGCTTTAAAATTTCAAATAAAAAAATAAAAGTTGAAATTAATAAGACAGGCATTATAAAAATCAGTGAATTTTTAGTTTTAAAAATAAATACGCAATAAATAATTTAGATATTAATATTTCGTTTTTAAGAACTTTTTGCAAAATATAAAAATAAATGTGTGTTTCTGTTGATCCTGCTTCAAAATTCCATCCAAATTCAAAAGATGTATCAGTTAGTTTTTAATGTTTTCTTTTATGTTTATGTAATTAAGACGAAACGGACAATTCTCAATCTGTAAATCCTTCAACGGATGTCACCACAAAGCTATCTGCCACCGAAGAAAAGCTAAAGCATCATATACTATTGTTTTCTAAAGCCGTATCCGAACGAAATGTAACGATTATGATAGAGTTTCGAAAATTAATGCGAGCATTTAGCCAACAAACATCATTTGAATCGATATGGTTTGACGAATCGGGACTGGAACGATTGAAAATTAAATTCCAGGATCAAATCGCAAGTTGTTTGTATTTTCAAATGTACTATCATTATTATTTTGAAAGCCATCCTGCAAATGCGGACGTGTGTATCTGGGCGATCACAAACATGGGAGATTTGTTCAACGCATTTAACCGGTCAAATTTCTACGCAGATATTTCCACTTCGTGGTTATGGTCGATTATCGACGATTTTGTATCTTTGTTTGAAGCTTTGCATCAGTTCCAAAATTTACCAGACATTTACTCGGATATCGCAAAGACCGCAAAGCCTATGTTGTTATTGAATCCGTTGAATGAACTTATGATGTCGTCTAAGGTTTTGAAAGCAATAGAATCAAAATCACTAACTAATGAGGTAACTAGTTCCCCGTTTATTCGTGCTCTTGGTTACTACAGCATCGTCGGTCTGATTCGTTACCACACCTTTGACGGAGATTACACACAAGCTTTGAATCTGATAGATCAGGTGTCTTTAAGTATCCAAGATCAGAAATTGTACAGCGGCAATGTGATTCCTTGCATTCTCGTTACTAACTTTTACGCCGCCTTTTGCTTACTGATGTCTCGTAGGTATATGCAATGTATAAACGTGCTAAGCGATGCATTGCATTTCATATTTGACAAAGACTTTGAGCTCAAAATAAGCAAATCAAAATGCATTCCCTACTACATTCGTAAAATGTGTCACACGCTTGCACTGGTGTTAACAATCTATCCTATACAGATAAATGAACATATATTAAATGAAATGAAGTCAGTAGTTGGTAGCAGATACAATCGACTGCAAGATGGCGATGCGACCGCATTTTCAGAAGTATTCCTGGAAGCTGTACCTTGTTGTCCTTATAACTTTGGAGATCTTGAATTAGCGCAGAAAACAAAATCTAAGGAATATAGAGCATTCCTACAGGAGATAGATGAACAACTTTGTTACTTACGGTTGCGTGCCGTATTGGTAAATTACTCTAGCATTTCAATACAGAAGCTTTCTTCTATAATTCACAAGGCAGAAATTGACACTATATCTTATCTTATGAGTTGGAAACACAAGCTTGCTCTGCCACAATGTAAAACCAATGCTGAAATGATAAAGTCGCACTTGGCCATTGATTTCTATATTGACAGGCAAATGATACACGTGTTTCACGTCAAGCCTGCTGATAAGTACTCAGCATTGCTTCTTGAACAAAACATTTCAATTCGAAAACTGTTGGCTGAACGACATTGGAAAATCAAGATTTAGCATTGCCTTTGATGCACATTATTAGGCATTTACAAAATAAATTAATCGTTTAACTATCTTTACATTGTCAATCATTCTTTGTAAAATTTCAAAGTCGAACATTCGAGAAGTGCAATATACGAGAATATAACTGCCAACATTATTTATTAAATAATTAA